>WSYH01000333.1:0-202148 GCA_036426205.1 Ascaphus truei
CCGGAGAGGGACGAAACGCGTCAGAGTGCCCCTTCTGTGATGTACAGCATGTATCATTAAAGCTGATTTTAATTTTACTCCTTGCTGAGCTGGACTTTTGTTGCTGTGACCGCCTCCTACTTTCTTTTTTAAGGCAGTGACTGACCTACAACGTAACCTAAATGACTTACAAGACATGGATGAGTTTGACAGCTGTGATGAAAAATTGAGCAAACACATAAAAAGTATGGAACAGGATTTAATGATACAAAAACAAAAGAAATATGAGAGGGATAAAATGGACTATGTACATAATCAAATATATATGTGGCAAAAACCAGTACAACACAGAAATACCAACAAAAATAAGAATCAGAAAAGATATCAACACAAAGAGAGAGAAAATCCAACCAAATCCACCTCTAACAAATCCATTAAAAAATAGATCTGAAATATCTAGCATGTCTGATACATCAGATATTGAAGGACGTCCATCATCCGTCTCTTTCTCCAATGGCCCAGACACAGAGAAGTATGCACGTGACCTAGAAGAACAGGTTAATAGACCATCAACTTCATACACACGGAGATATGAATCAACATCATACCAATCTAAGGCTCCAAAAAACTATTCAAAAGAACAAGGCGCTCGGCCAAAAGAAAAGAATCAAAAAGAGAAGAAGAGAAAGATGGACACTTAAATATAGAAAATGACAATGTGATAAATATTTCAGGGATACCACTAAATAATGATGAAACCAGACTGTTAAATAAGGGTTTGAATTTTGCATTGAACGAGAATTGTGATCTTTTTTCTACTGTTATAGATGTACAAAAGTTCATTAGGAAATTATCTTTAAAAAAATGGTTTATTAGTAGAAAGGAGTCCACTGTTACCTTGTCTCCACCTGAGTCTCCTACATGTCTCATAGAGCCCCCGATGGACACAATGCATCAAGACTCTCTTAGTTTTAAAGAATGTACTATTTTGCAAGATCTGACAGACCTCCTAGCAGAACATGAATCAGAGGAATTAGAAGATATGACAACATTCCTAACACATAGTAAAAACTCAGGTCTTAAGAATAGATCACTTTTTTGTCCCACATATAATAAAGGACCTTTTTTTAGAAACGTTTGAGAAATTAGTTGAACGTGACTTACAAATTTTGGCAAAAGGATATACCTTCTCCAGTATAAGACCTGACAATCTTACCACAGAAGAACGTAATGTACTTTATCAGTTAAAAACCAATGATAAAATAATGATAAAAAACGCTGACAAAGGCGGAGCCACTGTGGTTATGTTAAAAGAACACTATCTTGATGAAGCTATGAGACAGCTAAATGATAGGACTTGTTATCTTAGACTGGAGAAGGATCCTACTAATATATATCAAACAGAACTGAACACACTTATTGACCTTGGTAGAGAGTTGCGGGTATTATCGATTCAGGAATCTCAGTACTTAAACAATCATTTTACCACAGTGCCTATTTTTCACCATCTCCCAAAGATCCATAAGTCCCTGGTTAATCCACCAGGGAGACCTATCATCTCTAGTATTAGATCTTTGGGAGATGGTGTATCTAGGTACGTGGATGTTTATTTGCAACCCTTGGTGAGAGGTCTCCCCTCCTATCTCAGAGGTTCATCACATTTATTAACTATGTTCAGTAATATCACTTGGTGTCACAATTATTTCTGGGTAACACTAGATGTGGCATCCTTATACACGATTATTAGTCACGAATTAGGCATTCAAGCAATTACTCACTTTCTTAATACTTCAAACTTACACACTCCTCAAATCACATTTTTATTAGATTGTATTATTTTCTTATTGCAACACAACTATTTTTTATTTGATGAGCACTTTTATCTTCAAAAACGGGGCATCGCTATGGGGACTTCTTTTGCACCTTCTTATGCGAATTTATATATGGGTTTTTGGGAAAACACTCACATCTTTGGTGACACTAACCCATTCCGTTAAAATATTATTTTCTATCGTCGGTACATTGACGACCTCATTCTGATATGGAGGGGAGACTATTCTACTCTGAGGGAGTTTATTAATTATCTTAATAATAATACTTTTAATTTAAAATTCACGTCCTTGATACATATGTAAGGGGGTCACCCCCGGTTCCCCTGATCTTCCTTTGCCCCCTGCCTTACCCCTGTGGCAGTGGAGGAAGGGGACGGCGACTTCTCCCGGCGGGCCTCGCCCTCTTGGTTATGGCGCGAGCTACGCCCATGCGCAAGAAAGATCGCACACGCGGTCCCCATAGAAAAGAGCTTTGCCAAGGACTACAATTCCCAGCAGCCTCTGGGGACTGCACTTTCACCCTTGTCACAGGCAGCATTGAAGCCAATAGAGCTGGCAGCTTCTCCTGCAGCAAAGAAGATACAATGTTGTGTGCAGACAGGGTTTTGTCAGTTGGAGCAGGCTAGTCAGTCAGAGACCGGAGCAGCCCAGGCAAGGAGGTAGGGTACAGGAGTCAGGGACTCCCTGTACTAGGCCAGCACCCCCAGGGCCCGAGATAGCTCAGCTCCCCAGTAAAGTGAGTGTTGCCAGGGACAGCCCTCAGGTTAGGGACCCTGCCACTTACATTAGTGGGAGCTGGGAAAGAAAGGGTAAAGAGAGTTGGAGTCAGGGAGCTGTGAGGGAAGGAAGGGTGCGGGGAGCGAGTGCAGCTCCTGCCCCATATAGGTACCCACACCCCAGGTAGGCCCCAACTCCCCACTAGCTTAGTGGGTAAGTGCTTAGGGAGGCCCAAGATAGGGACGCTGCCCTTAGTATAGAGTGCTGCCTTGTCAGAGTCACGGCTGTTAGTGCTGTGAGGTCTGACAGGCAGGCACCTTGTTGCGCAGCACGTTGGCTTCCAGCATCCAGTGAGCTACAGCTTGCTGCTGTAGGCACTGGGACTCGTTAGGCATTAATAAGTACAGTCAGGGCTGGGAAGAGTTAGGGGAGTGGGGCAGGTCATTAACCCCTGTTAGGCCCCTAGGAGTTTTCCCCAAAGCCACTTTAGGTTGCTGTACTACAGGGACAGGCCCTAGGTTAGGGTTCCTGTCACGTTAGAGTCAAGTGTTAGTTAGGGACTCAGCGGACGCTGCGGTTCCTGTGAAGCGGTTCGGACCCACGTTGGGGTCCACAGAGACTATTCCAGAGTGAGACCGCCCTGGCGGTCCGCGTACAAAGGAGTTCGGTTGGAGGATCAGACGGATTCATCACACGTCTGACCCTTTGTGAAGCCAGTTGCTGATCCGAGTACCGGAGTGCTCGGCAGGTACCATACAGTCATAAGTGCACCAACGGGCCCCTTAGTGTAACTGTGACTGCGCAGTCACCCACGTTCTCTCCAAGAGTGCGGGACATTGGGTGGGGCTCTTTGGACACTGGGTGGGATCACCTGGTGTTGGGGAAGCGTCTTGCTGGACGTCGCAGTAAGTGTCTCCTCGAGAGAGGGACACCTGTTCTGATATGTTATGGTATTGATGTGATGATGTGTTATATGCTGTTCCCAGTAAATGGTATTAGTTAATATATAAATCACTGTGTATGGTATTATTGATTGTCCTGCGAGGAACCACTCCCCCTCTGGTGGGAGCCATCGCAGGTGGAGGCGCTGCATCGTTGTAAGTGAGTACCCCTAGTATAATTGCCCCCGGTTCCCCGTGGTGGAAGCTCAGCCCTCCTGCGAGCCAACAGGTAATGCACCACACCTATGGTAACCTTGTATGTTCCCTTGCACCCCACACTATATCTGCGATTGGGGGGGGGGGGGAATACCCGTTACACATATTAATCATATTCATTTTCTGGATATTAATTTGTATATAGACATTGACTGTAAAATTCAGACTAACATATATCGCAAACCCAATGCCCGCAACTCTCTCATCAGGGCCAACAGCAGCCATCCAAAACCTTTACTACGTGGCATTCCCACAGGGCAATATCTCAGATTGCGAAGGATTTGTTCCACGGAAGAATCCTTCATACAAGAGTCAGAGATATTAAATGATAGATTCAGAAATAGAGGTTATTCTGAACATGTTATCCAATCTGCCTTTATAAATGCCATTAGTACAGAACGTAAAGAACTGTTAAAAACCTCACTATGTGAGAAAAAATCTAAACAAAAGAATTTTTCTGATCAGAATTCAGAAACTCCACTCTTTATTACCACTTATAATAATCAGGCTAATCATATTAAAAAGATTATAGAAAAGCACTGGAGGATATTACAGTTAGATAAAGATCTAGCTGCTGTTGTGTCAAATACTCCGAAATTTGTGTATAAAAAAGCTAAAACTATCGGTTACCATTTATCACCAAGTTTATTTGTATCTGAACAAAAACCCAAGAAGCTTCCCAAAGGGTTCCATAAATGTGGGAACTGTACATATTGTAAATTTGCTATTCCTTTGACAGAAATCACTAGCAAAGTCACAGGTAAAAAATACAAAATAAATCATTTCATGACGTGCAAAACTAATTATGTAGTGTACAGATTGAATTGTGCGTGTGGCAAGATGTACATTGGTAGGACGATTCGTCCATTAAAAATCAGAATCTCAGAACATCTTCGTTCAATAAAAAAGAACGACCTAAACCTACCTGTATCAAAACATTTTCATGATTGCCCTTATGGCTCAATTGATACATTTACATTCAATGCCCTGGAATATATCCCTAAACATACTAGGGGAGGAAATAGAGAAGGTAATCTCAACCAAAGAGAAATGTTTTGGATTTATGCCCTCGGGTCATTATTACCCGGGGGTATAAATACCGATTGGGAACTCAAGCATTTATTGGTATAATTATTGTGAAAAACTATTAATTATAAGTTATGATATATACATACATATAGATTCATACATCTTTCTTTAGAGTTGCTAACTCAATTTGCCACTGCAGACTCTCTCTTTATATGCAAACAAGATGAGGATTGGAACGTTGAATCGCTGAAGCCCCAAGAAAAGCACCAACAGCTCACCAAGTGGAGGAATAAAAACTTTTAATAAAGACTACATAAAAAAGAAAAAAAGAACAAACAAAAAACTAATACATAAACACTCTACGCGTTTCAGGTACCTTGGTGCCCTTTCTCAAGGGGAATAGTGGGGACTGAATAAGTGTCAGGTATATATAGCCCCTCCTGTCTTGTTAACACACAGCTGAACGAGGTTAGTATATGGTTAATTGTTTAAGTTAATATGTCTGTGGATGCATCAAGGTGACTAATGAATATTCAAGGTAACATGTCAATTGTAAATGAATCAATATACATTCAATAGAGACAATATAGATAGATGGTCAAAGATGTAAATAATAACCAAAAAGTGCAATCCTATGACAAAATATTGAAATAAGGTATAATCTATTGGGACAAAGGGAAGGAAGGGATTAGTGGAGGAAGAGGGGGAAAATGGTTAAGAGACAAGGAATGAGTTTAAATGTCAGATAACAAGATTAATACATTGTAATCATGAAATGAGCAACTGTCTGTAAGACAGCTACAATTTACATCACAGAGGCTAGCAGCAGAAGTGCCCAGGGGTGGATATGAATGTAATAAACAGACGTAATGCAGGAGAAAGGATGTGGACAAGCATAAACATGATACAGTTAGTCTAAAATAATAGACATATTACAGAAAATGTTTCAGATCCCACTCTGTATTTAATCCCTTTGGAATTAATGTATCAAGGGTGAAGATCCAGTGGGCCTCTCTGCGGTAAAGTGTGGTAATTCTATCACCGCCTCTGTAGTGTATGGGTATCTGTTCAATTGCTAAACATCTAAAGTTTGTTAATGTACCATTCTGACAAATAGTAAAATGTTTAGATACAGGATGTGTTTCGTCTTTTCTGAGTATTAATCGCATATGTTCTAATATTCTCAATTTAAACATGCGTGTAGTTAAACCTATGTATTTTTTCTGGCAACCACAAATTAGCATGTATATCACGAACTCTGTCCTGCAATTCAAAAACATTGGGATATTGTAAGATCTCGTATTGTCAATATTTGTGAAAGTAGTGGATTTGGCAACATATCTACAAATTTTACAGCGTCCACATGTGAAACATCCTTTTAAATTTGGAAAAAATTCCTTTTTAGTAATGGATCTGTTCTTATGGATAACACTGGGGGCTACGATGTTACCTATGGTTTGGGATCGTTGAAAGACAAATCTTGGTTTTGTGGTGGTAATGCTCCTGAGGAGAGGATCAATGGTTAGTATAGACCAATGTTGGTTTACAATATTACGGATAGCCTCAGCTTGTCTACTGTATTTGGTAATAAAGTAGGGGGTATCAGCATGTATGTTTCTCTCTCTGGAGGTATTGTTGTCAGTGAATCTATTGGTCGCTTTATCTACAGACCTATTGATCATTACTTCTCTGTTTTGTTGGAGGGCATTTTTATATGCTTATTGAAGATTGTTTTTGGTATATCCTCTTGCGAGGAAGCGGTCAGTTAACTCAGTTGATTTTGTATGAAAATCTTCTAGATTAGAACAGTTTCTCCGGAGGCGGATAAATTGCCCATAGGGTATCCCTTTAATAAGAGCTTGACTATGTGCGCTGTCTGCATGTAGCAGGGTATTTTTTGCATTATCTTTGCGAAAGATGTCAGTATGAATCCGTTGGTCCAACCCTACATAAAGTTTCAAATCTAGGTAGTTGATGTGGGTGGAGTGATAGTGTGAAGTGAAGTGCAAATTGAGCGTGTTAATATTAATAAAATTGATAAACAAATGTAATTCTTCAACCGTACCGCTCCAGATGATTAGTAAGTCATCGATGAAGCGGCAGTAGAAGTGTATGTGGTGTCTAAATGGATTGCTATCTCCAAACACTCTCTCTTTATATGGTCTTAACATGGTCCATTTGCCCTATATATGTGTCTTTCCAATACCCTTATATTACATTTATGAAAAGCATAATATGTTTATTAGTGTTAATATATTTGGGTCTTGTTTGTTTCAATATGTATCCATCTCAGGATTATTTAAATCATGCATATTCTTTTATGAATATAAATTTGTTTGTTTCAATATGTACTCATCTCATTCAAATCATGCATATTCATCTATGATACATGTGTGTTTCGAGATGTTCTCTGAATATAGCTTATACTAAATACTTGTTTTTATTGTAATACCTTGCATTCCCTTTTTTTAAACACATCTTGTTTATTAGCAAGGTATCTGCGCTGTGTTTCTCCCCTTCAGATTATCCCTCCCTCCCTTCCTTACTAGAGAAGATGACGTGAAATCACCATGACTACATGGATGGTTTGTAAAAAACTCATTGAATCGCATACACTGCGTCACGTCACTTCCGGTATTTTGAACTAAGCCGCGTCACTTCCGGTTTCCAGTCATGGCGGCTGAACGCAATTCCAGGCAATTAGTTCAGTATAAGAGGGGGAACACAGCGCACCTATCTTCACTCTCTGACGAAGCGCCGCACAGGCGTGAAACGCGTAAGAGGAGGAGACTTTGCACCCATCCCTGTCTGCACCATGACGTGTTAAATAATGAATCTTTTTTACCTTACCGCTGCTGTCCTGTGGAGTCCTGTTGTTCCGCTGTGCTCTGCATTGCCGCATCCTGTGGTTACCAGACTGTCTACTCAACCCAGCAGAAGCACGCACATCAGAAGAAAACAGGCATGGTTCACGTGAGTTTTTGCATCTCAGCAACTAACTGGGAGGTACACTACAGGTGTTTATAGGCGGTTACAGACTTGGTCCTTATTGGGAGTGATGTGGTGGGGCTCATACATCTCCACTTACAACACTCACCAGGACTATATATATATATGTCTTTATTTCACGCCCACCTGCATACCCCAGTACTCATTTGTGTATAATACCAACCGTTTACTGTTCTTCTTCAATCAAGATAATTACAATTGATTATACATCTATCATCCTTGGTCATTAGTAGCACTATTACAGAACTATGTTCTTCTACCCTGCATTCATCTTGTGTTACATTGCATTTCTCTTGTTACATTGCTCATTTTTGTGTCTTAGTCCAGGGGTGATAATAACCGATGGTCACAGATGTGCGGGGCTAAATGAAGAGCAGTACTCACAGGTAGGTAGAATGACTGCTACACCGGGGTAATTACTACCGCCACAACCTGCTCTATAGCCGGCCTTTGTG
Source organism: Ascaphus truei (assembly GCA_036426205.1). Classification (NCBI taxonomy): domain Eukaryota; kingdom Metazoa; phylum Chordata; class Amphibia; order Anura; family Ascaphidae; genus Ascaphus; species Ascaphus truei. The sequence goes on from WSYH01000333.1 coordinate 8,179, forward strand.
ATTCAGCCCAATTAATACATAAGTATCTATCCTGTACTCATTTTGTCTGTTTATTTTTGTCATTTTATAATCTAGACATCTAAAGGGGCTTGGTTATCTGTAAAAGCTCCAAATTATAAAACAAACGAGGCATTATAGGTGGTGCAACTGATAAGGTTCATAATTACAAAAGGAGAGAAAAAATAATCCCAAAAAGAAGTTGAACTCTTAATTTATCTTATTTATTTAAGTGTATATTTATGCTAATGAGGTGTACAGACACACACACTTGTTGATGCAGTAATAGAAATAAGATAAATTAAGTGTGCAACTTCTTTGGGGTTGTTTTCCCTCTCTCCCTTTGTAATTACTAATTTATAATCTACCCTAACTCGGCGTTCCTCTTTCCTTCTGGCCTTTTGCGATGGGCGAATGTGTTAAAATTGAAACTGTGAATCATTTGTGGAGTTTGACAAAATTCGATTCACCGACGAATATTCCACTGCGAAGAAGTTATTAAAACAAATGTATGTAACTCCACCGGCCACAACAAGTGTCCCAAGGGCTTTATATATCCCGAAACCCACCTTCAAACTGCAAGGTGAGGGACACCTGTGCACAAAAAGGGGAAACCTGAGTTATTTATATATACCTGGCATATAATATTAGCATATATACCATGCAAATGTCCTTTATTTAAACCAGGCCATGAATATTCACGCCTGCGAAGAAACGCCACATTCATGGCGATTGCTTTGACCATCTCTAATGGTTTCTCTTTCCTTTTGTGGAATAAAACCCCACTCTCAAGACTTTAGGGTAACCGTCTGCCAGAAGACTTTTATTTCATAGTGTGTAGCATAATAATCACACCCGAGTCTGAATATAATGCGCACGGAGGTCTTTGCCCTTAACAGTCTCTTGTACCCTAAGCAAGGAGGCGCGAATGCGTAATTTCACAATTCTAGCATTCTTAGCAGAAAAAGAAAAGATAAGGTACATGGCAGACCCATCTCCCCCCTCCCATCCCAAGGCCAACAGCTGCACGTCTCTCGTCTCGCCCTACAAGAGGGAGTAAATAGATAAGAAAGCGAGGAGACCAGGTAGAGACCGTTGGCAAAGACAAAGAAATGGCAGTGTATGCAATGTACAGTATAAGGTGGCACACAGTTAAGGGAACCTAATAGACATTCTTTTAACCACATAGAAAGTTAATTTCTACCTACAATGCACTTCTTCAGAAAAGACAAGTTCTTACCCACAACCCACTGCTATGGCAAGGCCTGAAGTTTTATTCCACTTTTCTCCCCTCTCTCAGTTCCTGCAGCACACTCAGCACACACATGCCCTGGGACACCCTGGCACAGTGGATGAAGTTGCCCGGATGATTGCCTTTATGGCTTCAGATGCCGCTTCCTTTATCACTGGGGTCACTGTGCCCGTTGACGGTGGGCGGCACACCATGTGCCCCCGATGAGCCGATGCCAAGAGAAGCACTGCCCAGGATGGACGAGTTTCCGCAGAACCAATAAACACACGGAGGCAACAATTTATTCCTACAAAATTAACTTTAAATCTCAATTAACCTTTGCAGTGCCGGGGGTCCTGGTAGCACCACAATGACCCTGGAGAGATAACAGGATGCTGACCAAGAAGTGGAAGGAACTCCACTTCCATTTGGATCAAACTCCGTTTGAGCTGTCAGCCCGATTTGCCCCTTATAAACAAAAGCATGTAGCCATGATATGAACTTAAGGGCATTCTAAAGGTTAAAGTGGCTGCTAAAGCCCTTTCAAGGATCTAAATGAACTTCAAAGTGCTTATCTAAGAAGATTCAAATCAGATTATCTGCTAATACTGTCTATACTGTAGTCTGCATGCAATTTAGCATTTTGTTGCCTATGAGGAGATGCACATGAGAATAAACAGCAAGAGTTGTCATGTGAACACTCACAGAGTGTGTGTTCGTGCGGGTGTGTGCGTATGTTCTTGAGAATGGTTCCAAAGTGGACTGAAATATTGATACTGCTTCAATAAACTATTTGAAACTACAGTCAGTAGCTTGTGAGTCCCTGCCTACACTTAAAAAAAGTGTCTCTCTTTTTTTAAGTTTCTCAAGCACAAGAGGTTAATGACAGCAGAGACCTGGACTTTGTTTCACATACAAAGTAGAGAAAAATGGCAAATGCAAAATAAATACAATACATAAATATATACATATACAGTCCACCATGTTACTGTGTGTGTCAGATAAAAATCCCTGCTTTGAACCCTCGTGCTGACATTTACATATACATTCACTATTCAACTATTTATTTCCTGAGTATAAATCAATCACGAAACACATAAGAGCAAATACTTGTACAAGAGTCGTTAAAAATATTTCCACCCAAACCACAGGGTACTTATGCGTGTGGTTCATGTAAGGCGTGTCAGTACATCAAAGTCAGTAAAAAACACACCAGCAATGGCAAGGAATATATCACTAGGGGTTTCTTTAATTGTAAATCCACCAAAATTGTCTACTTGATCACATGTTGTTGCAATTTACAATATGTTGGAAAAACCGGTAGGGAATTCCGTTGCCGCATTTTGGAGCATATTGGCTCCATTAAAAACTGTGCGGACACCCCGATCTCCAGACATGTGAGCGAGTACCATCAAGGCAATACTAAATCCCTAGTACTCCAAGGCATTGATAGAGTTGTACCTACCAGTAGAGGGGGCAACTGGGACAAAACACTTCTGCAAAAGGAGTCAAGGTGGATCTTCACTTTGTCCACTTTGACTCCTAATGGCATGAATGAGGGTTTTCTTTACACCCCCTTTCTATAGCTCCAGACACTGTTTCCAGGTGGGCTCCCTCAAGAACAGTTGGTGGGAATAGCCCAAGATTACTGGTATGTGGCCCAATACATCAGCATTAATAAGTGCTTTCATCATGTGTAGCTATACATGTACAACACGGCCATCCATTTCTTTAATTGTTACATCCCCACTACATGTATGCACCTCCAGTGTGTTGTGCAATTTAATGTTCATTTGCGCGATTACCATACCTTCATATGCGCTGCTGTAAATAAATATTTCATCTATAAATCTAACACTGGCTGACAGTTGCAGCCGATCCAGAGGAATTATATCCTCCTAGCTCCCTCCCCTCTAGTGGGAGCGTCTACACGTAAGGAGTTACAATTGGCTGTCAGCAACCACAATTGGTAAGATGGCATCGGTTACCTTGGCAACAAGAGCCATTTCAACAAGAGGAACGAACTCCTCTTACTTCCCTCCCCCTTAGAGGGAGTGTTTAGATGCAATGAGCTAGGATTGGCTGCGAGACATCTCCAATAGAAAGTTGGCATCGATCGGTCACCACGGCAACAAGAGGTTTGCCCCTAGTTATGCCAATCTCTTTATGGGACTTTGGGAGGAGAATAACATCTGGACCAATGGCATTCTGGGGGCGGGTATTGTCCTATGGCGGCGCTACATCGATGATATCATTTTAATTTGGCAAGGTGATCAACATGATCTTGATCTATTTTTAACAAATATGAATACAAACACCTATAATTTACAGTTTACATCTATGACTAGGAATGTTTCATTGAACTTTTAGGATTTAAACATTTATATAGAAAATGGTCTTCTAAAAACCAGGTCCTTTTTTAAAGACGTGGACAGTAACAATTATATTCTGCATTCTAGTTGTCACCACCATCTCTGGATGGATAATGTTCCATATAACCAATATAGAAGGATGCGCAGAAATTGTACTGATGAAGCAGTCTTTGAAGATCAATGTGACACATTAAAAACACGATTATTGGAAAAAAACTATAGAAAAGACATCCTAGATACAGCATTCACCAAAGCAAAGGCTTTGAATAAAAAGGATTTAATTGTACCCACTAGTAGACAGACAAACGTGAATAAGAATTTTGACACTGCATTTTTAACTACTTTTAATAAAGAAGCAAATAAAATTAGTCAAATAATCCGCAAACATTGGCATATTCTGCGCAATGACCCTGTTTTAAAAAATGAAATTCCAGAAAATCCAAAAATAATCTTTAAAAAAAGCAAGAAATGTAAAAAATATTATTGCTCCAAGTGCACTTAAAAAGTTGGAAACTAAAAATAATGGATGGTTCCAAAAACTTGAAGGATTTTATGGCTGTTCCACTTGTAAAGCCTGCGAATATAAACAACTAGACAAAAAGAATTTCTAATGTAATAATCGCAAGGAGGATTTCAAAATACAACAATATATGAACTGCTATACAGAATATGTGATTTACATTTTAGAATGCCCATGCGGGTTACAATATGTGGGAAAAACAAAAAGGGGCTATTAAAACCCGTATTTTAGAACACTTAAGCAACATTAGATGAGGTGTACTAACACATAGGGGCCTATGCAGAGAGCAGCGAATTTTAAAATTGGCGAATTTATTAAAAAGTAGCTTTTTTGGAGAGTTTTAATCTCCATATGCAGAAAAGTGCGAATTCTGCTATGTTTAACATGGATGCGTGTGGCGAGTTTAAATTGGCGAGATGCGCGCTTCAGAAATGTGTTAAAACAAATTCGCGCCTTTTTTTTTCCCTTTGCAATGGCCGCGAGCGGCAGTTTTTTTTGGCGAGCCAAAACGGAGACAATCGCGCCATTTTATTGGCGCGAACAGCCGCTAGATGCCGTTCGCGCCTCTCTGCATACGGATATTTTTTAAACTGGCGAGATTGCGGTTCTCGCCAGCCGCGAGGCGAGTTTTACAAATAGAAAAGAAAAATTGGCGCGTTTTTCGGAAATCTCCATTTTCTGCTGTTTTCTGCGCGATTATCTCCAAAAAATGGCGAATTTCGAAAATTCGCTGCTCTCTGCATAGGCCCCATAGTGTCTCTAAACACTTTGCAAATTTCCACAATTCCAGTACTAGAGGTTTGATGTTTACTGCAATTGAGAATGTAACACAGCACTGGAGAGGTCACAGTAGGGATTTGGATCTAAGCAAAAGGGAGATGTACTGGATACATAGATTGAACACCCTTATACCAAACGGTCTAAATGCCGATTTTGAAGTGACACCATTCCTTTAGTCTCATATCTATTACTACTGATCTAAATATGCCCATTAAATTCTGTAATAATATTATGTCTTCTATGATCTGGTTTATCCTTCACTATGAATTTCTGGTTGTGTAACCTAGTATACATTCTCTGATTAGAAACCCCTCAATATATCTAGTTGAAAGGTATTTTACTAATTGATATTTTCTCTCTCTCGCTTTCCCATAATCATTGAACCATTTGATTTATATTGATTTATGTTTTGTACTTTTTATAATCATCAAGTCTAGTTTTTTAATTATATCTATTATTCTGTTTATATTTATTTAGTGCGTCGTTCGTTTGATCGCAGTGTTATGTACCCTTTAAGGGGGAGAGCCTGTGTTAAACTGATTAGTTTATTGAATTTTATTGATTAATTAATCTCACACACTATTTAGAGTGCGAACCCACTAGGGGTGTGATTCTGCTCCTGAGGAAGCTGTCGTAGTACAGCGAAACGCGTAGAGCCTCCCACAGCATAGCTGTACTACAGTCTTGTTGCTGCTCCACAACTGAAGGCACCGAGTCTGCCCTGCGCCTTTGCCGTCCGCTTCCTGGTTCGCTCAAACCGGAAGTCGTCAGTCCCTGACAGGACGTGACGTCAGACGCTCTCCATCGCGATCCGACGAGGGGGAACTCTGAAGTGGCTGCAAACCTACCATCCGATTCCAGACTAATCTACTGCCTCAAGTAAACCCTTATGTGAATTTGTTTTATGTACATATTGTGAGTACATTTCCTATTTGTTTTTAACGTACTGTATAAACCTGATACTTTTTGATCTACACTATGGTCTCTCCTTGTCTTCTATGAAATTCAACGCGAGTGGAAGTCTTCACGAATCATCTCCAATTTCAACTCCTGTATTTGCTGTATTATCACTTACTTGTTGTAAGTAGGCATTCTATTAGAGCCAAGACTTACTTGCACCATTATAGTGTTAACTTGCTGCACCATCATTGTTTGCTCTTCTTTTTTGGGTGTTCCTGATTCCATCGCTCCCTTCCTACCCTGGATGCTATACTACTTGTAAGGGAATTTGTACATATTCCCTGGAAGGTTGAGAATCATTTCAGTTACACCTTATAATTCACTTTATTAATTATTTGCACTATCACTGTTGTCTAGCGCCGTTCTAAGTCACAGGGATTCATAACTTGTTCTTCAATAGTGCTGCTAGTTTTACATAGCACTTTACAGAGACATTTGGCAGGCACAGGGCCCTGCGGAGTTTAGGTGTGTATGTATGTGTGTGTATGATATAGATATATATGCACACGCACGCATATACATGCGCACACATACACATGCGCACACATACATGCGCACACGTATACATGCGCACACGCACACATATACACACACACATGAACATGCACACAAGCACACAAAACATATGCACACATACATGCGCACACATACATGCGCACATATACACGCACGCAAACATGCGCACACACACATAAACATGTAAATATATACAAGTATATGTGTGTATATATTTATGGTATTGCTTGACCTGAGGAAGATTGGAAAACTCTTGAAAGCTTGTCCCATTACACAAATTGTTGGTCCAAATAAAAAAGGTATCAACAAATACTGAAGAACTCATATATTCTGGTGTGTGTTTATGTATGTATGTATGTATGTATATATATATTTTTTATATACCTTATGTATATATGTATATGTATGTATGGATATATAGTGAAGGTCAGCAGTCGGCAGTGACAGAGGACAGCAGCCGGTGGCGGAGGGAGAGAAGGACGGCATCCTGCAGCGGAGCACAGCAACGGCAGAGGACAGCAGTTGGTGGCGGAGGGAGAGTACAAACAAACAAAAAGGGAAGCGCAATATGAATTTGGGATAAGGCACAACAGCCACTTTATGTTATAAAACAGGAATAAAAATACATATAATTGCATCAATAAAAAACAACAATCAAGTCTCTGCCAAAGGGAAATGTCCAGGTGGTGAGTAGTGTACTTTGTTTAACTCACTTACCGCCCCTGTCTGTCTAAGCAGACTCGGGCACAAATGACCGTGGAGAGGTGAAATTCCAGAGTGGCAGCCTTAGATGAAAAATGCCACCAACCGTGCAGGTAATGGAGTGAATGAGAGTGGAGAGGTGCCATTAGGCAACATCTGTAGCGATCGCTCACCCAAACTTCAAACCGCTTGGCGGGGGGCGGCTCCTTCAAATCCTCCTCCAAACGCTGTAGTGTTATGCTGGCTCCACGCTTCTCCAAGGCTCGTACACAAAGCGGAACAACTCCCAGCCTGCCGGGTTTCCGGGTATGACGTCACGGCCGGAAAACGCATGTCATTTCCCAGAATCCCTTGATGCAGTGGAAGTGCTGTATGCTGGGTGATAATGGGGAAAGGCGGGGTTGCAGACCTGCCTAAGACATGCAGATGAGCACACAGCTATATTTGCATATTTGCTTTCCTGTGGAGGGTTTTTGTCACTTTTTTTACTCACCATAACTTAACTCAGTATTATGGTTTAGCCTATCCCATAGCCGTCTTGCATTTCCCAGTAAATCAACCCCACACGATGAGACCACAAGGTCGAAACAGCTGTCTGTGGGTGGTTTTCTGGGTATGCACCTTAACCCTGTTGTGGCTCAAAGCTGTGACCATGCAGCAAGCTTAAGCCTATAGGGAACCATGTTAAAAATGGTTATTGAGAGGACAAAAAGTGACACTGTGTGCTCATTTGCATGTCATTTTCCCAGAATCCCTTGCTGCAGGGAGTGCTGTATGCTGGGTGATAATGGGGAAGGCGGGGTTGAGACCTGCCTAAGACATGCAGATGAGCACACAGCTATATTTGCTATATATATAAATGTAAATACAACTGTACGCTCATCTGCATGTCTTAGGCAGGTCTTGCAAACCCACCTACCATTATCACCCAGCACAAAGCACTCCACCAGCAGAGGAATATATAATATAAGTACATAAAAACATACAGATAACATACAAAAAGACAACAAAATACAATACACACCATATAAGACACACACAAAGAACACACACACAGAATATAAAACACACACCACCACACACACATACAACAATACAATACATATAACACACATCACAGTAAAGATTCATACACACACACACACACACACACAAACACACACACACCACACACACACACACCACACCACCACAGAATACACACACACATAATACAACACACACACATATATATATATATATATATATATATATATATTATATATATATAGATATATATATACTGAGTTAAGTATGGTGAGTAAAAAAGTGACAAAAAACCCTCCACAGAAAGCAAATATGCAAATATAGCTGTATGCTCATCTGCATGTCTTAGGCAGGTCTGCAACCCCCACCTTTCCCCATTATCCACCCAGCATACAGCACTTCACTGCAGCAAGGGATTCTGGGAAATGACATGCAAATGAGCACACGTGTCACTTTTTGCCTCAATAACCATTCCTAACATGGTTCCCTATAGGCTCAGCTTGCTGCATGGTCACAGCTTCGAGCACAGCCAGGGTTAAGGTGCAACCCAGAAAACCACCCACAGACAGCTGTTTCGACCTTGAGGGTCTCATCAGTGTGGGGTTGATTTGACTGGGAATGCAGAGAGAGGCAAAAAGTGACACTGTGTGCTCATTTGCATGTCATTCCCAGAATCCCTTGCTGCATGTAAGTGCTGTATGCTGGGTGATAATGGGGAAAGGTGGGTTGCAGACCTGCTAAGACATGCAGATGAGCATAAGCTATATTGATTATATATATATATAATATATATTATATATATAATACACATACACACCACACACACAACACAACACACACATATATATAATATCAAACACACACAACACCTTGATGCCCACCATCTGATCGGTACACAACCCCATACCTCCCCCCCCCCCCCCGGCGGCCCGCGCAACCCCCTCCATCTCCCGCGCGGGCAGGGAGGCAGCCACGGTGATCGGGGCAGAAGGGGGACACATCATCCACTCCTCCCCACCCCCCGGGGGCAGCACAACCCCCCTCCATCTCCCGCGTGGGCAGGCACAGGGATTGGGGCAGAAGGGGGACACATCACCTGCTCCCCCCTTCCCCCCCCCCAGGGGCCGCGCAACCCCCCTCCATCTCCTGCACAGGCAGGGAGGCAGGCACAGGGATCGGGGCAGAAGGTGGACACATCACCCGCTCCCCCCTTAGCCCCCCCCCAGGGGCAGCGCAACCCCCCTCCTTCTCCCGCATGGGCAGGGAGGCAGGCACAGGGATCGGGGCAGAAGAGGGACACATCACCCGCTCCCCCCTTCCCCCCCCCGGGGGCCGCGCAACCCCCCTGCATCTACCGCACGGGCAGGGAGGCAGGCACAGTGATCGGGGCAGAAGGGGGACACCACACACCAGCAGATCGGGAGCGAGCACACGTCACTGGGAGACTCATGAATATTCATGAGCTTCCACTGACTGACAGAAGCAGATGAAAAACATATGCCATATCTAAAGATGTCGCCAAATGTCGCTGATCAATACACGGAGAACGAATTGACCGGCAGCTATACAGTTCCTTAGGTAATTAGAGATTGCCCACATGAAACTATTGAAGTAAAAAAAAAAAAAAAAAAGACTGAACTGCAGCTTTAATGCGCCTAAATCCATCCTCCTAACCACTGATGCAGCCACATCAACGGCAGTGTCTGATGAGTCTCCAGTTATCACTCAGATGAGATGAGAGTCACAGGAAACAGAAGTTAAAGGAAACTCTTCTCATATATCACTCAGGCAGAACATTGAGAGCAATTCAGTCTGAAGATTCCTCACCAGCAATGAACTCTCTCTTCCTTATTTCACTGCTTCTAGGTAAGTAGATAGTTACATTATTTCCTCCTATGTTTGGCCAGGTGCTGCCTACTTTAGCTCAGAAATGTCATATTCACTCTGTGAGATCAGTCAGTGATGAGCACTAGTATAAAATAAACTGTTATACAGAACTGTGTGTCTTCCACACTGGCTGCTACTGCTCCCTCCTGTCCCAAACGTTTCCCACTCACTGCCTGTAAACCTGGAAACCATCCCCATCAATATATTTTCAGCTCAGGCTCCCGCTCTTGTCAAAATGTTAATGGGTAACCCAACAATAAAGATCATCCATTTATTCTCAATAATTGTTTTGTTTTCCATTCCTAGTATTGGGAAAATGCCATTGCCAAGTTTTTCAGCCTCAACATATCAATGTGATGGAGGGAGACTCGGTAATTATCCCATGTCAGCAGAATGCTACTAGCAAGGACATCATGTTCTGGTACAAAAAAACGCTGTATGGGAGGTTTGAGTTTCTTGCAAGTGGAGTTGATGGCACTAAACAGGCCGGAACATTTACAATGATAATAGAGTCCAACAAGAGATCCACCAGCCTGAACAGAAGCCGCGCAGAGCCTGGAGATGCTGCCACATATTACTGTGCAGTGAGGGACACAGTGGTATCAGCTGGAAGAGCAGCGGCTCAGAAACTAAAGACATTCACAGCTCACAAGCTCGGCCCAAGGAAAGGAAACACCTGTCTGCTGTATATGAATTTAACAAGTTCTGCTGCTCTTTCACTATACAGAGACTGGTGTTCTTATGTAATGTATTTTACATTCGTCTGGTGTGACCAATACATGTTATTCAATATACTTTGTTTGGAAAACACATAGTGTATTGGATGTCATATTTCACACAAGGAGACAAACATTCGTTTGAAAATACATTATAAATATATATGTTCTACATTACTACAGATAGAAACATAGAATCTGTCAGCACAGAGGAGCCACATGACTTACATGCTCTGCTCATTTAAGCAGCTACCAGGTCACATTTGATCCTTGGTTTCCTTTTTTATTTACATAGTTACATACAGTAGGAGATGAGGTTGAAAAAAGGCGTACGTTCATCAAGTTCAACCTATGTTAAATTTAGACAACAGATACTGTATCCTATATCTATACTTACTTATTGATGAGGAGGAAGGCAAACAAAACCCCCAGAATCATATCATCCAATGATATCTCATAAGATGCAAAATAAATTCCTTCCTGACTCCAAGAATTGGCAATCGGATTAATCCCTGGATCAACATCCTTCCCATGTATACTTATTTGGTATATCCCTGTATGCCTTTCCCATCTAAAAAGATGTCCAACCTTTTTTTGAACAAATCTATTGTATCTGCCATCACAGTCTCCATGGATAATGAATTCCACATTTTAACTGCCCTTACTGTAAATAACCCTTTTCTTTTTTGCTGGTGAAATTTCCTTTCCTCCAACCTTAAGGGATGGCCCGAGTCCTTTGTACTGCCCGTGGGATGAATAGTTCTTTTGAAAGCTCCTTGTATTGTCCCTGAATATATTTGAATATAGTTATCATATCCCCTCTTAGACGCCTTTTTTTTAATGTAAATAAATCTAATTTAGCTAGCCTCTCCTCATAAGTTAGATTGTCCATTCCCTTTATTAATTTGGTGGCTCTTCTTTGCACTCTCTCTAGTTCCATAATGTCTTTTATGAGGATTGGTGCCCAAAATTGTACTCCTATTTAAGGTGTGATCTTACTAATGCTTTGTAAAGGGGCATAATTATGTTTACTTCCCTTCCATCCATTGCCTGTTTGATGCAAGATAAGATCTTGTTTGCCTTTGCAGCTACTGCATGACATTGGGCACTATTGCTAAGCCTGCTGTCTACAAGCACTACTAAATCCTTCTCCATCAAGGATTCCCCCATTATATCTCCATTTAATTTGTAAGTCGCCTTTTTATTCTTGTATCCCAAATGCATAACCTTACATTTATCTGTATTAAACCTCACCAGCCATTTACCTGCCCACGTTTCCAGTCTCTCCAATTCCTTCTGAAGAGAAATTACATCCTGCTCTGATTCTATTACCTTACACAATTTAGTATCATCAGCAAAGATGGAGACTTTGCTCTCGATCCCAACCTCAAGGTCATTAATAAACAAGTTAAAAAGCAGGGGTCCCAGTACCGATCCCTGAGGTACTCCACTCACGACTTTAGCCCAACCTGAAAAGTTGCATTTATGACAACACTCTGTTGTCTGTCCTTTAACCAGTTTTCAATCCAGGTGCATATATTATTACTGAGTCCAATTTTCTTTATTTTGTACACCAACCTCTTGTGTGACACTATCAAAAGCCTTTGCAAAATCTAAGTAGACCACATCAACTGCATTACCCTGGTCTAAATTCCTACTTACCTCCTCAAAGAAACAAATACGTTTAGTTTGGCAAGATCTATCCTTCATAAATCCATGCTGACTATTACTAATAATTTTGTTTTCCATTAGGTATTCCTGAATATTATCCCGTATTAAACCTTCAAGTAGTTTCTCCACTATTGAAGTCAGGCTTACAGGTCTGTAATTCCCCGTTTGTGATCTAGATCCCTTTTTAAATATAGGCACCACATCTGCTTTACGCAAATCTTGTGGTACTGAGCCTGTGGAAATGGAGTCCTTTAATATTAAATATAATGGTTTTGCTATTACTCTTGTTAAATACTTGTTAAACTCCTTGTTAAATACTGTTATTCTATACCGGGTTGTGATTAATGTGTGTTTTGGTTCCGGTGAGGGGCTCCTCCCAACACGTTGGGATCCCTCGCTGGTGGAGGTGCTGCACCTAAACGATAATTATACCCCAGGCTCCCAGTGGCGGAGGGTCAAGGCCTCCTGTTAGCCGGATAGGTGACAGTAGCACAGGTAGTTTCTATGCCCAGGGGGTACAAGGGCTACACATATATTATCTTTGACTGTGCATGCAATGTCTTGTATATAATGTATACCCTGTTCACTTATGTAACCGTATTTGTAACCATGTATTATTTGTCATCCTAACTCTATGTCCAGGACATACTTGAAAATGAGAGGTAACTGTCAATGTATTACTTCCTGGTAAAACATTTGATAAATAAATAAATATAATAATACCTGTCTCTCCAACTATCACCATGTATTTGAGTAGCTCCGTGGCTAATACTATACATGATACATAAAGCTTGGCCCCTTGCAGACGCACTTACCATAACGCCCTCCTACTGTCTCTGTACACCCTACCTACCAATTAGACTTTAAGCTCTTCGGAGCAGGGACTCCTCTTCCTAACTGTAATTTTTTAAGTCTGAAGCACTTATTCCCATGATCTATTATTTGTTATTTATATGATTGTGCCGTGTATTACTACTGTTAAGCGCTATGTACTGTACATTAATGGCGCTATATAAATAAAGACACACATACTGTACATACATAAATACATAAATACATACATACATGCATGTCTCCGTCATGCCTTTTGCCTCTAAACTACTTGAATACCTTATTTTCTTTTGCTTGCTCCCTTTCTTATCTCTTTCTCGCTTTTGTCCCATACAATCTGGCTTCCACACTACTCAACCAACTGAAAGCACCCTCACCAGAATAACTAATGACCTCCATGCTGCCAAAGACCATGGTTATTACACCCTGCTTATATTACTCAACCTTTCTGCAGCTTTTGATACTGTGTACCACTATTTTATCCTTCATATTTTCCCTACTCTTGGTATGCATAACAGAGTTCTATCCTGAATTTGCTCTTAATTCTCCTATCATTCTTTCAGTCTCTAATTTGCGAACACCTCTTCTTCAGTCAGTATCTCTGTTGGCGTACTCCTGGGGTCTGTCCTAGGGCTGTTTCACTTCTCTTTAAACATTTTCTCTAGATCAATTTATCACATCTCTTGGGTTTAAATATTACCTCTATGCTGATAACACACACATTCCAGACAATGTCTCTCAGTTATATCATCCTGTATGGCCCTCTGCTGACTCAAATTTAACATGTCAAAGAGAGAGCTCTTCAAACTTAATTCCAGGCATGGCCCTACTGCCCCCTTCTCCATTACTGTTGGCAGAACTATCATACACCCAGTACTATAAACATGCTGTCAATTTGTCACATTTTACTCCTCCCCCACAATGTATCTACAACCTGTTAATGTTTCCTCTGTAACATTGCAAAGATACACCCTTTCTTCTGTTGCTCTACTGCTAAAACTTTAACACTGGCCCTTATTCTTTCCTGTCTCAACTATTGCAACCTTTTTCTGTCCGGCCTTTGTGTCTGACCTGTAGCCCCCACAATATATCCTAAACGTTGACGCTAGAATAACATTACCCTCTCCTAAATCTAACTCAGCATCTCCCCTGCTGAAATCCCTCTCCTGGCTTCCTATTAAATCCCGCATCTCACACTCAATTCTCCTCCTCACTTTTTTTTTTCTTTCCAACTTTCATTTTTATTAGGCTTTACAAGTCTTACATTTTGACACAAACCAATGCAAAGTACCACTATGAAAATTAACTGAACATCCCCATTTTGTCTGGGGCAACATTTAGACATGTAACTAACTTGACAAACTACATTTACACATTAGTCAAGACGAACGTGACTTACATAACAAGGACAGGACCTTGGGGGACACAACAGGAGGGGGATTGGGGGGGAGGGGGAAGGGAACCGCCCTGGATTCTGTGTTTGCTTCTTTTCGTGCCTCAGTATTCAGGTTCAACTACTCCAGATCTTTGGATGACCGTCACCTATCTATGGGGAAAACCTACCTGTCTTGTTACTATGTGGTCGTGGATCCTGTTGTGTTAGAGGAGAACGCATCTATTTCTATTAATGCAAAATTGTGTCGGCCCTTATCCACGGGATGTCTGTCTGGGCGAGCCACGGTGCCCAGACTTTTAGAAAATTTGGGCCAGTGTCGTTAACCCAGCTGGTTAACTGTTCCATCTGGCAGACATGCCAAATTCTATTCCTAATTCTGGGAATTACTGGTAATTCAGCTTGTTTCCACAGTGCTGCAATCTCACACCTCGTGGCGGTTGCAAAGTGCGCAACCAATTTGTGTGTCGCATTCGACACTCCCTGCATCCGTCTGCCCACAAGGAACAACCACGGATCCAGGGGATCTTAAACTGGAGTATCTTTTGAAGCCATTCTCTAATATGTTCCCAAATCGGGACCACTTTCGAGCAAGACCACAGCATGTGCCTTAAGTTAGCGATCTCCCCGCACTGTTTTGGGCAGAGCGGGGAGTAACGGGGAGTAACCCCTGACAAATTTGGATAGTTTTAGTGGGGTATGGTACCAACGCATGAGGACTTTGTATGCGTTCTCATTTAACGTTGTGCAGATTGAACTCTTAGCTGCCGCCTGCAGGATCCGGTACCAGTCTTCGTCCTCTAAAGTCTCCCCTAAACCTGTTTCCCACTGTCTCATATATTTAAGTCGCAGTGTGTCTGGCGTCTCAGGACAGACTACTTCCCTGTACATCCTAGATGTTAGTCCCCTCATGTCCATATCTCTGGAGCACAGCTGTTCAAAATTAGTCCTTGCTGGGCGGATTGGGAATTTGTTATAAAAGGCCCTGATCTGGAGGAACCTAAAGAATTCAGAATTTGGTAGGTTTTTTTTCTTTTCTTTAATCTGCTCAAATGTTTTGATATATTTTCTCCCCTCCAGATCTTTTAACCGGTTATATCCCGCCTGTATCCATAGAACAAAATTATTGCCAGACATCCCCGGAGCGAAATCCTGATTCCCCATCAGCGGGGTCATCAAAGAGTCTTTATTGGTTGGATTATAGCGAAATGTAACCGTCTCCCACACCGCTAACGAGTTTGCCACTGACCGCAATGGCATTCCTGCTGTAAACCAGCATCTTTTGGGAAGCCAAATTAAATTGTGCAACGCTACAGGTGCACAGCACTCCTTCTCCAGTGCCACCCATCTCCGCTTGCTTGGGTCTGAGTGCCACTGGACAATTTGACACAATTGAGCCGCTTTATAGTATGCCATGAAGCAAGGTACCGCTACACCCCTTTCGCTATTGGCCTCTTTAAGATGCCTTTCGCAATTCGTGGGCATTTTTTATTCCAAATAAATTGTATTATTTATTTATTTATTTATAAAATATTTTACCAGGAAGTAATACATTGAGAGTTACCTCTCATTTTCAAGTATGTCCTGGGCACAGAGTAAAACAAATAATACATGGTTACAAGTACAGTTACATAAATGAACAAGGTATACATTATATACAAGACATTGCGTGCACAGTTAAAGAAAATATATATTATGAGCGTATGAAACAGTTACAGACCAGATTAAAGTGTGAGACAGCCTTAGATTTGAAAGAACTTAAGCTGGTGGTGGATATGAGAGTCTCTGGTAGGTTGTTCCAGTTTTGGGGTGCACGGAAGGAGAAGGAGGAACGTCCGGATACTTTGTAGCTTTTCCACAAGGTATCCCTGAACTGGTAGAGTGCTGTAAGGTCAGGTGTAACCCATGGATGGTGGGCCCCCCGTACCCTTATTTTGCGTAGTGGAGCATGGGTATCGCAGAGTTTTAAGAACTCGGATTGGAAATAGTCGAACGCAGAATCGGGGTCGGGAATTAAATCGATTCTGTGCCATGGGCAGTTGGTAAGGTCATCCAGAAACTGTTGTGGGTTAAAGTTTTTAAATGTTCTAGTGAGGAGAACTTTAGGGCTTGAATGGGGCGGTTTAATTTTCCTTACACAGTATACTATTGCATGGTCACTAAAAATATCAGGAAGGATGCCAGAGGATTGGATTCTGCTGGGGTTTGAGGAGAGAATCCAGTCTAGCGAGGAATGGTTATGCGATTTCAGGTTTATCCGTGTGGGTTGGGAAATGAGTAGCGATAGGTTAAGTGACTTGAGTTGTATCTGGATTTTGTGGTTTTTAGGGTCAAGCCAATTGAAGTTGAAATCCCCAAGAACTAGCAGCTCACTCTTCTCATTCAGAGAGGAAATGGAGCCAAGAAATTGGGTGATATCAGTCAAGGATTGTAGAGGGGCTTTAGGGGGGCGGTAGATGCCAGCAAGCAAGATGGGCTTAGAAAAGGGGAGGCAGATTTTGCCAACTAGAGTTTCAAAAGAGGGTGGACTTGGTGGGCAATTTAACAGTGTAAATTGTAAGGTGTCTGCAATATAAAATAACACCCCTCCTCCTCTCTTTGTCCTATCTCTCCTAAAAATGGAGTATCCCTGAATGGCGATATTTGCATCAGGGGTTTTAGGGGATAGCCATGTTTCTGTAAGAACGATGGCTTTGGGTTTATGCATAAGGCACCATGCCCTTAGTTCATCCAGTTTGGGCAGCAGGCTCCGGATGTTTATATGGGCGACAGATAGCCCTTTTTGGAATTTAAAGGTGGAATTCTCAGGGGCATGGGACAGAGCTGAAATGGGTATGATTTGTGACTGCAGTGAGAGGATGTCAGCTTTAATTATAGGTATTGGTAGGGCTTGAAACAAATAAAGAATTCTTGGGAGGAGATTCATTTTTACACTATGAATTCTTCCAAACCAGGAGATGTCATAGCCCGCCCAAACCCTGAGATCCTCCCTCAGTGTCTTGAGCAATTTAGGGTAATTAGCTTTATATAAGAAATTATAATCGTTGGTGATATATGCCCCTAAATATTTGATAGCGGAGGCTTGCCAGTTGAAATTAAAGTTCAGATCTATTAATTTTTCCACCTGTTTCGGTAGGTTTATATTGAGGGCTTCTGATTTAGTCTGATTGATTTTGAACCCCGAAATTTGATTAAATTTCCCCAGGATCTCGAAGACATTGGGCAGGGAGGTAAGAGGTCTTGATAACGTCAGGAACACGTCATCAGTGTATAATGCCACCTTATGGGTCTGGTCTTTTACTGCTACTCCTGAAATATCTGGGCATAACCTAATGTGTGCTGCTATACACAGGGCGAATAGCAGCAGCGACAGGGGGCAACCCTGTCTTGTCCCACTGTGGATTTGAAACTGCTCAGATGGAAAGCCCTGACGTCTTACTCTCGCTGTGGGTCCCTTGTACAGCGCTAATATTGCTCCTAGCAGGCATCTCTCCAAGCCAAACTCTCCAAGTGTCTCTCTAAGATAGGGCCAGTCTATTCGATCAAAGGCTTTCTCTGCGTCCAGACAATACCATTGACGGGATATTATATTTTTTGGCCAGATCAATTACATTTATTATCCGTCGAGTATTGTCTGCCGCTTGTCTGCCTCCGATGAACCCTACTTCATCCGGATGAATCAACCTGGGCAGGACGCTACCCACCCTGTTTGCTAAAAATTTGGAAAAAAATGTAATATCCGAATTTATTAGGGAAATGGGCCGGTAGCTCTTGCAGTCTACCGGGTCCCTGCCAGGTTTGTGGATCAGTGAGATTGACGCATGAAGCATCTGTGCCGGGAGGAAGGCTCCTGCCAGTATCTCATTAAATCATTTCAGTAAATGAGGAGCTAGGATCTTAAGATATTTTTTATAGTATAAATTTGAAAAGCCATCCGGACCCGGGGCTTTGGCGGGCTTTAGTGCCTTTATTACCTCCGCTAGCTCCTCCAGTGTAAAATCCTCTTGTAACGCCACACTTTCCTCGCTGCTCAATTTGGGTAATTGTGCCTCTTTTAGGAAAGTCTTCAGATTCCCTTCTAGTTTTTTTTGTGTGGCTGACATTATTTCCATCATACAGAGACTCGTAGCAGCGTTTGAATTCTGCCACTATCTCTCTAGGACTGGAGGTAAGGTCCCCCCCTTGTGTGCGAATCGCTGAAATTTGGAAATGTGGAAGCTTGTTTCGTAGCTTATTGGCAAGTAGAGTATCTGGCGTGTTGGCTTTGTCATAAAACTTGCGCTTAGACCAGGACAACTCCTTCTCGGCCTGGGAGGACAACACTAGATTAAGTTTAATTTTGGTGTCAGATAGCTCCTTCAAAGTATCTGCCTGCTTGTTTTCTTTATGAAGGGCAGAGTGTTACGCCGATGCTCGCCACAAACCGGGACCGGACCACGGGGCTGAGGTGGGGTTATATAATCACCGACCTTAGTCTGCGCAGACTGATCCGGAGTGCGCAGTTCGTAGTCGTACATCGCAGGGTCAGGATTGGAGAAGGCAGCATCGTCATTATTGAAGCCAAAGTCGGGGTAGGAGAAGACAGGACAATCGATGGCCGAAGCAGGGTCAGGATAAAAGACATCCGGGTGGTCGTAGTCATAGCAAGGAATTGGCAACAGGCAGACAGGAGTTCCCCGCTTCAGCTTAGGAGCGTGAGCGCGGGAATGGCCTCTGCGCGAGGAGCGGCCTCGGCCCATGACACCGGTCTCAGCAGGGAGGAGACAGCAGGCTGGCTGAAGTACACCGCAGGACAGCGTCGGGGAAACCAACGCTTCAGCGCAGAAGTCCAAGGCAGGCCACTGCATGGAGATAGCAGCAGGCCACAGGAAATTAAGGGTAACCACTGCTAGGAGTGAATGCAGCAGGTACCAGGAAATTAAGGGTAACCACTGCTAGGAGTGAATGCAGCAGTTACTGGTGCTGGCTAACACGCTTCAGCACAGGAGACAGGAACAGGCCTCTGGATACTCAGGAACTAGGAAGGTTAGAACACTAGGAGAGAGGCCTGGACGGTTTGTGGCAGAGACGGTAACGTCCAAGGTAGGAGTTATGCTCGGCACTGGTTCAGTGCCAACGCCCAGGATATAAAGGGTGGAGATCCAATCACAGGAGGAGGGTGTGCGAGTATTCCTCCAATGATGGAGCACAGGCCAGAAGCTGCAATGAGATGCAGCACCTGTGCCATTGATTGCCAGAGGAAGCTTGCAACTGCATAGGTCTGCAAGGCTATAGTCAAAGCCAGTAGTGGATTCCTTACACAGAGAGCTATGCCAACCTCTCCTGCAGCTCTTTTATCTGACTCTCTTTTTCCCTTTTCCTCCTAGCAGCCAGATTCATTAAAAATTGAGGGTAGCCTTATGGGCCTTCCATAATGTAGTGTGTGATGACACACTGCCCTCATTTATCCTAAAATAGTCCTTTATTTGTTCTCCAATTTCCTCTTTGGTTGCTGGGTCTTTAGCAGGAGCTCGTTGAGCTTCCAGTTCGCTCAGGGTCTGTCTAGTGAGCTTAGATTGCACCGCAGCTCTATAGGTGCGTGATCCGACCAAGAAATGTCATAAATCCCTATATGGGAGACCACTGGGACCAATCTGTTCGACACCCGGACGTAATGTATCCTACTGTATCTGTTATGAGGGTGAGAGAAGAATGTGTATTCCCGTACTGCTTGATGTTGTTTTCTCCAAATGTCTACTAATTGGCACTCCTTTATGCCCTGTCCCAATGTTAGTACATCCTGTCTGTGGGATTGGTTAATCCCCGTGCATCTATCTAAATCCAGGTCTAAAGCTCTGTTCAGGTCTCCAGCTAGAAATATGTTGCCTCTTGACACTTTGTGCAGTTTAGTGAAAAAGCCTTTGAAAAACTCTGGTGCTTGCTCGCACGGAGCATAAATGGAAGCTATTGTAAGGACTTGACACTGTATTATCCCTATCAGAATGAGGCATCTACCTTCTGTGTCCGGATATATTTTTTCCACCTGTAACGCTAGTCTGTTATGAATTATGATGGCCACCCCTCTCTTTTTTACCTCCGCTGACGCCAAATAAAATGTCCTATAATTCTTATCTAAATATTTTGGGTAATTACGTCTGGAAAAGTGCGTTTCT
This sequence comes from Ascaphus truei, assembly GCA_036426205.1. Taxonomy (NCBI): domain Eukaryota; kingdom Metazoa; phylum Chordata; class Amphibia; order Anura; family Ascaphidae; genus Ascaphus; species Ascaphus truei. The sequence goes on from WSYH01000333.1 coordinate 28,933, forward strand.
TGCAGGAGGATAATATCTGCCTTCTTTCTGCTGTAATCTCTAAATGCGATCCTCCTCTTGACCGGGCTATTTAACCCCTTTACATTATGTGATATAATAACTATTTCATTACTCATCTGTATTGGTCATCTTTTGTGCTCCACAGTCATGACGTGCCTTCATGCCGATGGCTCCCTCTTTCCGAAGCCCCTCTCTTGAACCCATCTCTGCACCGCAGCTGTTGGCCAGGGTAGGCTGGTGTATGGGTGGATACACAGGGGGGATGGGAGTGAACATAAGGATAATCACATTAACAACATGTACACACTGTCCTCGGTGCCACGGCGCAAGCGCCCCGGCCCAGGTACAACGCCCTTGGTCGCAGACTGACAGGGGCAGGACTGACCCTCTTCTCACCATCCTCCCCACCCCTCCCCGTCCCCCCGGACCAATGGACTTCGTCGGTGACCCGGGAGAACACTCCCGACTCCTCCAACTGTCGGTACATACGACGGGTTCCGCCGCAGGGCCCCACACCCCGCGCCCGCTCCTGTATTTCTCCACACTTAAAAACCTCCTTCTACGTCATCTATTCCTGACCCAACTTATTTTACTTCCCCTATTACAGGATTATTTTATCCCCCACTAATAAGCCTATCCTTGTGTTTGCCCTCCCCAAATTAGATTCGTCCCCTCCGTTTCGTTCGGGCTGTTTCAACTCCCCTCCCTATTATTGGACCTTTGCTCTCCTAACACCTTCCTTCTACTCCAGTGTCCCTCCTCTCCTCTCTGTCCGCAGCTCTAGATCCTATTCTCCCTAGCCTTGGTAATCTCTCTACAATTCTTCTTTCTTTTGCTATTCCTCCCATGCTATCTATTATCTTCTTTACTACTCTCTCTTAGCCCGTTTGTGTCTACCCAATTCGTATCTCTAGACAACATGCCCTTCCTCCCTTCATTGACGAGACCATCCTTGTTCTTCGCTGTCTTCTATGTCCTCTCTTCATTCTATCTGGTCTCCCAGCACGCTTTCTTCCCCTTTCTCTTCCACCCGCTGGTTTTCACTTAACCCTGTCTCTCTTCCTCTGTATCACTTTCTTTCCTCCTCCTTCCACTGCTTCATCTATCTTTTTACTCTTCTTATCACGTCCCTTTCCTTCTACTTGCTTCACTTTCCTTATTCCCTCTGCTCCTTTCTATGCTACTATTCACTTTCGTTTTGTTTGTTGCCTCCCTTCCGTTCTTATTCCTCTTCTTACACATCCCCCTACCCTCTGCTACTTATTTCTGCTTCCTTCAAGCCACATACCTACAGTACACTAACTTTCTCTTACCTCCTTTTACACTTCCGATCTCCTCTCTTTACTTCCTGCCCCTCTCCAAATTGCTTACTTCTCTCTTCCGCCTCTCCGTGCCCTCAGGCAACTCTCCTCCTCTCGTCTCTCCCCCCACCCTGGCAGCTTGCTCCGCTCCACTCGCCTCACTCGTCCTCCCTCTCCCGTCGCTCCACCATCCCCCCCTGCCCTGCCGAGCCAGCCTTGTCTTCATTCCCTGCTGCCATTCTGCCTCTATCTCCAGTGTCCCTCTTCTTCCGGCGCTCCTCCACGACGTGCCCTCAGCATCCAGCCGCCACTTCCGCCTCCTTCAAGATGGCCACCGTCTTTTCATCCCTTTTAGATGACGCGCTTCTGCATGCCGCCATCTTGGATTGTGTCTCTCTCCTCAGCGGAAGCCGACCTTCCCGCTCACCTCGGCAGCCCTTCTCTTCCGATTTCTGCGTTCCAGCCTGGATCTTTGTTTACTAGAGAGCTGTCGCCATTTTGCGATGGCTGCCATTCTTGGAGCACGAGGTAAGGAGATCCATGGTGAGCCACCCGAAGGGACAACCCCCTCTTTCACACATTGAGCAGTCTCTTACTCATCCGTAGTGGGGGTGCTTTGTATTCTCAGGAAAGCCTCGACATTAACTTAGCCACTAGCAACTGTGAAACTTTATAACTATAAAACTTGATAACTTTATGACAGTGCTGCCTTGTGAGCTGGTGACTTCAGCCCTTGTCTGCCCTAAGGTGGAGGTACTTCCGACTGCTGTCCAGGTAGGGTCCGGTGCTGCTGCCTCCTGAGCTAAGCCGGTGCAGTCTCTTTCAGCCCCAGCTTAAGCAGGAATGCTGTCCCCTCTTCTGGCTCCCTCATGGTGACCGGTCTCCCGTTTCGGCTCACCTTTAGTCCAAATGGAAAGGTCCACCGGTACCTTATCGCTTTATCATGCAGCACTCTTGTTACCGGCATTAGGCTCCTCCGTCTTGCTAGCGTGGTCGGGGAGATATCTTGAAAGATGGCCAACCATATACCTTCAAATTCTGTTGTAGGCATGGACCTTGTTTTCTGTAATATAGCTTCTCTTGTGCTATAATAGTGCAGCCGCACTATGATGTCTCTGGGCTGTTCATTTGTTAGCGATCTTGCCCGCAGGGCTCTGTGGCAACGGTCCATTTCTAATTTGTTCTTTGGACTCTCAGGGACTAGGCTTTCCAGTAACCTAGATACGAATTCCTCACAGTCCGTGCACGCCTCTGGGACGCCTCTGATTCTAATATTATTCCGCCTATCCCTGTTTACTGCGTCCTCCTGCCGCTCTCTGATTTCGTTAATTTGCTGTTGTAAATCTCCTGTCTTTTTTTTAAAAAAAATTGTCGCCCTTTAATGTCTTGTTATTGTATTCCCTGTGTGACGTGTTTGCTGAGGCACCTGCTCTCTCACAGGCTGCCCACCTCCTTTTTCAGCTCCTTCATGTCAGCCTGCTATAATGTCTTCAGATCTGTATATAATCTATTAAAATCACATCTCATCACAGGCATTAGCTCCTGGCTGCCACCTTCCCCCTCCTCTCCATCCTCTGCCTCTGAGCCTGTGTTGGAGACCGTCGCCATTTCTGCAGCTGCCATGCTTGCTCTGGAGCCCCTGAAATATTCAGGTAGCCTCTTCTTCTTCAGGGTTTTATTTGGTTTCCTTGACATCTCTGAATCTTGCTCTTTTTATTGACGTTATCTGTGATCAGATTGGTGTAAAATTGAAGGTTTTATGTTCGTTATCTGTGGAACGGGACTTGGAGCTGTCGGGTTACACAGCCATGCTCAGCCACCGCTCATGCTCCACCTCTCCTCCTCACTTTTAAGGTAATACACTCCTCTGCCCCTCTTTATATCTCAGCCCTAATCTCTCACTATTCACCGGCCCAACTCTTGCGTTCTGCTCAAGCATGTCTTCTGTCAACCCCTTTTGTATCTAAAGCCCTCTCCCATACAATACCTCTCAAATGCCCTTTCCCTCAATATCCAACTAGCACCCTCACTCTCCATATGGGTCGCTCCTGTTGCAGACGCACTTATCAGAACACCCACTAACTATCTCTGTAAGTTCTCCCTACTTAAAAATATATAAGAGGATCAGCGCGTCACATGCCCAATGAGGGTGAACCAGCTCCGTGACGTAATGGCCGCACCTCCGAATCCCCCCCCGCGTGCGCACCTAGCCGGCCACAAATCTCCTGGCCGAGCAGGGAGTGTGACGTCACCGTGCATGAGCGCCAGCACACCCGCTCCCTGTCTGACCACAGCCTTAGATAACAAGGCCCTAGGTTAGGTTGAGTACTAATTTTTCCGGGTGTCTGATGGTTAGGCAGATACAGGAGACCCCCGCTGAGGATGTCTCTCTCTCTGCTCCTGGTGCTCCAGTAGTTGCATGTACAGATCCCCAGAGTGGCGAGGAACAAGGATCCCAGCCGAGGTAAGTAAACATGCAGCTTCTAGTGCAGAGACGCTATCCACATCGCAATGAGACGTGCTGAGTCTGCGTGTATGCAGCTGGTGAGTGGGTTAGTATGGTCCAGGGCAGTCATGTGATGCGTGTGAACCCCTTAGGAGCGCCGGTGAATCAGTCCCTTTCTCAGATAGAAAGCTGCAAGAAGTGGTGGAGACGTGATCGGTCTGACGTCATCATGTATCAGACCAATGGCGTCCACCTCTTCACATAGATATTGCGCATCTTCTGCACCACGTGTGTTTCACCACTAGAGGGAAGCAGTTTTCTGTGATATACTAAACAATGCTTTATTTGAAATCCCTAATACAGTACATGTACATTAGAATGCTCCATTTGACATGACTGTAAATACAATCTTATGTTTCTGGATATTTCTATAGCATTCTCAGTCTTTTTTTTACTTTACTCTTATTCTCAATATAAAATATATGTTGTATTGATTATTCTTTTCAGAATGTAATTAATATAACAAATGCAATGTTTCCCAAGTTCAATCCGAGGGAAAGAGTTTACGATAGTAGCAGCGCCTGCAGACTGCACGGTCCTAGAGGTGTGCTGTTCTGAAATTTATACAATATTGAAATAAAATATTCTTACTCTAAAATGTCCAGTGGTAATGTGTGTGGATACAGACTGCACCTAATTTTTTTTTTTTTTTTTTTTTACAAACCTAGCCTCCAATTACTTTTAAATGGGTTATGACATTTCTTATTCAATTTCTATAGCAGACTTTTAGAAATGTGTGTGTATCCAGCTTTTCCATTTTTTTTGTGTGGATTTTGCTCTCTGTATTACAGATTAGCGCTGTTATTTTCTTAATGATGCTTTGTTTATTTAATGCGCCTAAATCCATCCTCCTAACCACTGATGCAGTCACATCAAGGGCAGTGTCTGATGAGTCTCCAGTTATCATTCAGATGAGATGAGAGTCACAGGAAGCAGAAGGTAAAGGAAACTTCTCATATATCACTCAGGCAGAACATTGAGATCAATTCAGTCTGAAGATTCCTCACCAGCAATGAACTCTCTCTTCCTTATTTCACTGCTTCTAGGTAAGTAGATAGTTAAGCTGCTACTGCTCCCTCCTGTTCCAAACTTTTCACACTCACTGCCCATAACTCTTGTATGTAATGTACTGTATAACCATTTCCACTTATTGTAACTATGTATTTGTCATTATACCTCTGTGCCCAGGACATACTTGAAAACGAGAGGTAACTCTCAATGTATTACTTCCTGGTAAAACATTTTATAAATAAATAATCTGGAAACTTCACATCAGCATTTTCCAGCTCACACTCTCCCTCTTGCCAAAATGTTAATGAGCCATCCTAAATAAAGATCACCCATTTATCCTCACTAATTGTTTTGTTTTCTATTCCTAGTATTGGCAACATCCCATTGCCAAGTTTTTCAGCCCCGACATATCAATGTGATGGAGGGAGACCCGGTAATTATCCCATGTCAGCAGAATGCTACTAGCACGGACTTCATGTTCTGGTACAAAAAGCAACTGGATGGGAGGTTTGAGCTTCTTGCAAGTGGAGTTGATGGCACTAAAAAGGCCGGAACATTTACAATGACAATAGAGTCCAACAAGAGATCCACCAGCCTGAACAGAAGCCACGCGGAGCCTGGAGATGCTGCCACATATTACTGTGCAGTGAGGGACACAGTGGTATCAGCTGGTAGAGCAGCAGCTCAGAAACTAAAGACATTCACAGCTCACAAGCTCTGCCCAAGGAAAGGAAACACCTGTCTACTGTATATGAATATAACAAGTTCTGCCGCTCTTTCACTATACAGAGAGTGGTGCTCTTATGTAATGTGTTTTACATTCAGCTGGTGTGGAACACACATTGGATACAGTATTTCATACAAAAGCATTTATTTGAAAATAACTTATGACTATGTTTTTGCTACATTACTACAGATAGAAACATAGAATTTGGCAGCAGAGAAGAGCCACATGACTTACATGTTCTGCTCATTTTAGCAGCTACCAGGTCACATCTGATACTTGGTTTCCTCTTCCATTTAATCTAGTTTTATGTCTATCCCAACCCTTTTTAATTATTTTACTGTAATAGTCTGTACCATCCCTGCTGAGAGGCTTTGTCATGACTCCACCACCATTCCTTTGAAGAATGACTTCCTCCCATATACCCCGACCCCTCCGTTCTCCAGCTTCAGAGACTGACCTCTTCTTCTAGCTCTTCTCTTTTGTGAAACATTCTCCCCTCCTGCACCTTGTTCAAACCCTTTGTGTATTTCAAATTTGCTATCAATCCCGTCCCCATCCCCCTACTCCACTGTACAGTACGTTGTATATATTAAAGTCCATCAGTCTTTCCTCACAGTTTTATTATGGAGACTGTGCACCATCTTAGTAACATTCGGCATAATTTAATGTATAACAAATTGCACGATTTAATGTATGTACTGCATGTCCTTCTGAGATATGGTCTCCAGAATTGATCACGCTTTTCCAAGTGAGGTCTCACCCGGGATCTTTAAAGTGGCATCTTTCTGCTGCTAAGTCCTCTCCCCATACAAGCTAAAATCTTGCTGGCTTTCCCCATCGCTTTGTTACATTGCTCGCCTACTTTTAAGTCATCTAAAATAATGACTTCCAGGTTCCTTTCCTCTATAGAAATTGACTTTATAGTGCCATTAATTCTGTATTCTGCCTTTGGATTTTTGTGATTTAAGTGCCATATTTGTTATTCTACTTGCCAAACTATTGACCATTCCTGTAATCGACCTAAATCATGAATCCATGTGTTTACCCACCTGGAGTACATATCCTTTTGTAGATCTTTTGTGTCATCTGCAATAGGGCATACTTTCCCTTCAAGAACATGTGTAATGTTACTAATTAAGATAATAAAGATCACTGTCCCAGTACAGATCCCACTGTCCCAGTACAGATCCCTGGGGTACAGTACTCCACTGGTTACCTTCCCCCCTCTGAATATGCTGCCTTTATCCCAACTCTCTGTCACCTATCCCTCAACCAATGTCTTACCCATTCAATTTAATCTCAAGCATTGCAACTTGCTCATTAGTCTTCTACATGGGACAGTATCCCGTATCCAGGGGTTTACTAATATTGAGATAAGTTATCTATTGCTCCAACCTAATCTATTATTTTAATGACCAAGTAAAAATAAAATTACAAGTTTAAAAAAATAAGATTTGTTTGACAATTTCACACAAAGATTTCACAGAATATTGAGCTTAATGACCGATTCAGTTTACATTAATCATATATTGCATTGCACATTTATAATTTCATTGCTGGAGGGATGTACAATGTATTGCAGACCCCTCTGGCACTGGGTTAACTCTATTATAAATCCCTCACTAGTTCTCAGTATCCTTAATGTGATGGCTTCTTAAATCTCTTCCTTAAAAGCAGATATTCTAGGAAATATAATTAATCAACCCCCATTATGAGGACATCCCAACAATATCAGTATAGGAATACCCACTGCATTAGCAAGCACGGGGATGAATTTAGTGTGCCAACCTACGTTGGTACACCAGGCCAAAAGATATGTGCCTTACTGCTCACTATGGATGCCATCATTGGACATTATAAGTGCTATTTATGCAGCGTTGGAAGGGGTGTACTGTAGATAATAAATGAACACAATAGTGGTTATTTGTCAATGCTGTCCTTGGTCAAAACTGCATGGTTTCTAATCAGCACCATATTTATAAAATAAACAATATCAGTTGAAATCAATCTGTATTATTATTATTTAAGTATTGGTTATAATGTTTGTGAATTGCCCATTGATAATAAATAAGCAATTGTGATGGTGAAGGGGTTAACCAGGTTCACTAATAAAGGTTAAGCACACTTGGTTACCCCTGATCCATGTGTTGAGGTCCTAGAGTGTCAGCTCTTGGACCCAGATGTCAGAAATGCATTAATGTGACTGTGTGCAAAGTATGCGACATTAAAGATGTATTTGTGTTTTGCCTTTCCTGGGGTGCTGGGACTGGGATATTTCTAGGCTGTAAGTTTCAGGGTGGGTTTGCTGGAGAAAGCCTTTACAGAATGTGGCTATGTATCAGGGTTCTGAAGTTCTGGGATACCCCAAAAGTTGGATCCGGGAATCAAGTGAGATTCTCGGATACAGACAAACACAGTGCTCCGGGCAAACTCTGACTCTCAAAACATTCTTATGACTCACTGCCAGGATTCCTGCTGCAGCATCATTATCCAGACAAGGTAAACGGGCATGAAGGGGTTAATGTATACCTGCAACCATACATGGGGTCCCTAGTATAAGGAGGGGTGCCCAGATACATGCCCAGGTACCCTGAACCTGGTATAGGGGTTCAGGGGGTGCTCCAACTCGGTAATAAAACTGAGAGTGATTTCTTGTGTGAAAAAGTTTTAAATGTTATTTCTAAAGTGCCCAAGAATGAGGCTAGTGAGTGTAGGCAGTATATCCCCTCACTCCATCCCTGACACCAGAACAGAGACTTATATATTTTATCACTCAAGATACAGGACACAGTATATTTTATCAAAGAGATGTTTAATAGGTATATGTACTGATAACCTGTAAATGAACTGTGGGATTTCCAAGTCATGGATTCCGAGGGACCAGGTGGCTACCAAGCTTGCTGCCTATGGGTCTGTTCTGAGTCCATACTTGAAAGCCTCAGAGATGCCAAGGTGTTAGAACAGGAGGGGTAATGCAGTTCTGCTTGAGTAACCGCATCCTGGGCTAACACAGAGCTATCCGGCCACCATTTGCCAGATCCCAGACTTTGTGGAGCCTGACAGCGGGGGGGGGGGGGGGGGTGAATCAGTTTGCAAAGAGGCAGAGGTGCCAGGTTGGAGCATGCCGCTTTGCAGAATGAGAAAAGGTGCCCACCCGGCTTTACAAAACCGGCAAATCTGTGATTGGCTGGCAGGGACTTCCCACACTCTGATAGGCTGTAGAGGTTTGTGAATGGGACACTGATACACATAAGGAGCGTTGCAGACAATCAGGAGCACAGATTCCAAGCGCCAAACCAACAGCGGCAAATTCAAAGATGCTCTGTATTGAATAGACGCGAGCCGGCTTCAAAGATTTCGACTCAAGAATTCTTTTAAGTCTCACTTCTGAAAAATGTAGCGGTCGCGCCTGGCATTACATGCCGAAAGCAGTTCCAGGACTTTTGTGAGTACCTACCGGTCATTGGAAAGGGCTCCTACAGGTCATGTTTGTGAATTTCGTATAAAGGATAGATTTATTTGTTAGCCCCGTTCCAAGTAAGTGTGTTAACCCTCTAAATTGTGTTACATTGTGTGTATGTTTTTTCCTGAAATAAATTACAATTTATTTTACCACCTTGCTTTGCTCAATCAATGATCCGGGTATAAAAAGGTGTTGATAAACTTAGTCTCCCGTGACAGCAATACATTATTTGCCCAATGTGGATACCCTTCATTATATGGGGCTGTCCCGAGGAACAGAAACGATGGTCCAGATTTCCGTGCACAAAATATTTATTTAAAATGCCTTTCTGTGCCCCCTTTGCTGTAATTCTTATTATTTAACAAATAATATTCTCACTTTGCACCAGTTAATGTAGCAGGGAGAATGTAATAAATTCTTCAATTAGTCTGTAGGATTGAGGCCCTGGTGTACTGTATAGTAGGTCTATGAGAAAGAGAGTTGGTGCTGGTCAGGAGAATTCTAATATCCTCACGGTAAAATCAACAATAGAAGGGGTTCACCTCCCTGAATGCATAATTATGGAGGTAATTGGGACTTTTCAAGTTATTTTGTTGCATAATGAGAAAGTGCACAATGTTTCTGGTGTTACCCCCTTTATCAGGTACAGATTACTTCTGCAAACAATAAAATAACTTTAAATGACCTTCTGACCTTCTGGAGCATGATATGAGCCCAGCTGAGCTCTTCTACTGAAAGCTTTGATAAATCACTCCCAATTTAAACTGCTTTAGCATCAATTTACAGGTTTACTCGGCTTGGTAAATAACTGTTATTTGTAAACTGGACCTTAGAGAATCATCTCCTGTGACTTACACATGTACAGTATGTGTATGTATTTCTTTTGTATATAGCGCCCACAGCTGTTCTTAACACTTTACAAGACAGACAATACAGTACGGGGAATTATAGTACAATATGCGCAACAAATAAGATCAGAAAATAGGAAAGGAAATCCCTGCCCCGGTGAGCTTACAATCAAAAGTGATATGATGGGAAACATACAGAGAAACCCGGTGAGAGAATAAAATCAGAAGATTGCAGTCATTGGCAGAAGTGGCTGCGAGTATGTGACAATAGCCATGTGTCTAGGTGAATTAAATGCTTAACTTAAGAGGTAAGTTTTAAAGTTAGTCCTAATTGTGAGGAGAGAAGGTGCTCGGCATAAACAGAGTGTGACGGAGTTCCACATGTAAGGAGCAGTGAGGGAACAAGGTTTAAGTTGAGAGAGCAGCAGAGGTGAAATGGGTGGAAAAGAGACCATTGCATGTAGAACGCAGGGGATGAGCGGGGGAATAGAAGTGATATGTAGGGAGAAGCATATGACTGGAGAGCCTTGAAGGTAAGGAGGAGAACTTTGAAGGAGCTCCTCATATTTTAGCCCAAACCTGGCCCCACTACCTCCTTCCACATTACTGTTGGAAGTTCTGTCATACACCCAGTAGCCCAAGCACGCTGCCCAGGGATCACTCTAGACTCCTCTCTCTTATTCTCTTCTCACAATCAAAATGTATCTAAAACCTGTCGCTTTTTTCCTCTGTAATATTACAAAGATACACCCTTTCCTCTGTTACTCCACTGCTAAAACACTGACATTCTCTCTCAAATCCTCATTCTCTCCCGTCTCGATTACTGTAACCTCCTGCTGTCCGGCCTTCCTGCCTCTCACTTGTCTCCCCTACAATCTATCCTAAACGCTGCTGCCAGAATCACTCTACTCTTTCCTAAATCTGTCTTAGCGTCTCCCCTGCTGAAATCCCTCTCCTGGCTTCCTATCAAATCCCGCATCTCACACTCAATTCTCCTCCTCACTTTTAAAGCTTTACACTCTTTTTCTTTAAATCTCAGCCCAAATTTCTCGCTTTGCACCATCCCGACTCTTGCGTTCTGCTGAAGGATGTCTTCTCTCTACCCCCCTTGTATGTAAAGCCCTCTCCCACCTTAAACCTTTCTCACTGACTGCCCCAAACCTCTGGAATGCCCTTCCCCTCAGTACCCGACTAGCACCCACTCTATCCACCTTAAGACCCACCTTAAGACACACCTGCTTAACGTAGCATAGGAGTAGCTCCGTGGCTAATACTATACACCAAATACATAAAGCTTGGCCCCTTGCAGACACACTTACCAGAATGCCCTCCTACTGTCTCTGTACGCTCTTCCTACCTACCAATTCGATTGTAAGCTCTTCAGAGCAGGGACTCCTTTTCCTCATTTATTTAAATGTCTGAAGCACTTCTTCACATTATGTGTTATTTATATTATTTGTTATTTATATGATTGTCATGTGTATTACTAGTTTGAAGCGCTATGTACATTAATGGTGCTACAGTATATAAATAAAGACATAAATACATACATACATAGTTTTGAAACTTGATGTCATGCAGGGACAGTGATTTAAGGAGGAAATGAGCAGATACTGTTTTGAGAGAAAGTGGAATTACTCTAGCAGCAGAATTTGGGATAGATTGTACATGAGAAAGTTGTGAGGCACATACATATATTAGTTCCTTTACTTTCTGTAATGTGTTAAACTAAATACATTTGACTCTGGATATGCAACAGGGAGGGACAACCGGGACTACAGAACTGGGCCCAGTGAGTAAAGGGCCCAGGGCCCCCTGCTGATGAACATAGCAGAGGAGGCCTCCTGTAAGGTGTTGCAGAGGGGGCTTGCTGCAGGTTGTCTTTGGAGGCACCTGTGTGGGGCAGCATACTGTAGGTCCTGCAACTAACCTCTAAAAAGCCCCTTCAATCCTCCAGGCCAACAGGCAGGCAGTGGGTTCCTCTCCCATTCTCTCTCTCCTGCCCTTTTTGTCCTCTCTCCTTCCCTCTCATTCCCCTGCCTTTCTACCTCTCTCTCCCTCTCCCCTTTTCCTCCCCTCTCTCTCCCCACTATTTCCGAATTTTTGCCTTCCCCCTCTATATCTCCTCTCTCTCAACACGCTGTCTCGTCCCCCTCTTGCCCCCCCCCCCCCTTCTCTCTCTCCCCCCTCCATTTCTCCCACTTCCCTCTCTCCTCTCTTTACCATCTCTCTCCACGTGCCCTCTCTCTTCTCCCCTTTCTTCCCCTCTATCCACCATTCTCTCTCTCTTTTTCATTTTCTCTCTCCCACCTTCATGTCTTTCCCCCATCTCTCTGCCCTCCCTCTCTCCCACATCCCTCTCAACCTCCCCACTCCCTCTCCTCCCCTTCCTCTCTCCCACCTTCTCTCTTTCTCCTCCTCACTTCCCCCACTCTCTCTTTTCCCTTCTCTATCTTCCCCTCCCATCTCTCTCCTCCCTATATCTCCCCCTCCCTCTATCTACCCCTTCCATCTATCTCCTCCCCTCCCTTTATTCCATCTCCACCCATTCTCTCTCCCCCTCCTCCCATCCCTCTTTTTCTCCTCCCCCTCTTCCCCATTCTCTATCCCCCCTCCATCTCTCCCCCTCCATCTCTCATCCCCCTCTGCCTGCTTCCTCTCTCCTCCACATTTCACCTATCCCCTCTCTATCTCTCTCAAGCACATTCCCCCTCTCTCCCATGCCCAATTTCTCTTTCTACTCCCTCTCCTTGCCCCCTTCTTCCCCCCCTCTTTCTCTCCCCCTCCATCTCTTCCCCCTTGCCTCTCTACCTCCTCCCCTCTTTCTCTTCCCATCTCTCCCTCCCTCTATAATCCCTTCCTCTCTCCCTCCTCCTCCCCCTCTCCCCCTCCTCCTACCTCCTCTCTCCTCACCTTCCTCTGTCCCTTCCACTCAGTCTCTTACCCCCTCCATCTCTCACCCTCCCCTCCCTTCCCTTATTTCCTCTTACTCCCTCTCTCACTACCCCCCTGCCTCTTTCCTCTCCCCTTCTTTCCCCCCATAACTTCCACCCTCCCTCTCTCCTCCTCCTCCATCCAAACTCCCTTTCCCCTAGATCTTTTCCCTCCTCTCCTCTCCCCACCCCCTTTTTCATCCCCCAGGTTCATAACTACCCTTCTAGGCCCTTATCTATGTCTCTGCCCCACCCAAACCCCCTCCCCCCCCAGGCCCCTATCTCATTCTTCCACCCCTCCAGGGGGGGGGTCAAAAGGGGGATTAAGGGTGAGCTGCTTCATTAATTCATCCTGGGCCACATTTTTCTGTTGGAAGCCCTGTTCCATGGTATAGTCCAACACCTTGCTATCATTCTGATTTTTCACTTTTATAACAGTACATCTGTAATATTGTTAATTACCACCAGGTGGGGATCTCGAGCTTTCTACTAACAATGAATGCAGCTCTTGGGCTGGATTCAGTGCACCAATGTTTGGCAGGTCCCACACTTTGGGAAGAGTGGAGGAGGGAGTCTAAGGCTGGGGCCATAGAAGGGGAAGCAGGGCTGGACCACGCTGACGCTGAGGCTCGCCTGCTGAAATCTGTGCGATTTCATGCCCATGCAGGCGAGCCAGGGGGCGCGATCGGGAGGCGGGGGGAGGCTGAGGGAGGCAGGGCAGTGACGTCGCTGGGCCAATCGCCCGCGACGCACCGACGTCAACATCACGGCGCCGACGTCACGGCGCCGTGACGTTGACGCTGCTCCGCGCTGATTGGATGTTTTCAGCCGACAGCGCTCTGAAAAACAGTTTGGCTGTCGGCTGAAAACTCCAGCGCCTCAGCACGCCTGCGGACGCTCGCGTGAGCCCCCTCTAAAGACATCCTCATGGAGGATGCAGGGGCTCAGCGCGGAGCGTCCGCACGGCTCAGCGCTGCTTGTCCTTCTATGGACACTTTGGGAAGAGTGGAGGAGGGAGCCTAAGGCTGAGTCCCTGCTGGCGCTGAGCACGCTCATGCTTGGGGAGTGCTCCAAACATGAGCATCGGTTGTCCTGCATTTACGTCCTCCACTTATTGTCTCTTAATTAGTTATTTGGAGGGTTTGTGTTAAACCAAACTTTCTGATGGAGAACCATGCAATGAACTGGCCTTCTTTCAGATGAGAAGGGTTAAGCAAAGAGGGCTCTTGTGTCCTATGAGACTAAGATTGACACAGGGCTGGCCATCCAAAATATTAGTATATATAGCTTTCATAACATGAAGGTATAATAGCAGTCATTAGGCATTTGGGTTTCATTTGTGGTAACAGTACTCCTGAAGCGCACAACCCATATTATTATACATAGGGGTTGACCGCTGGATTCACCAGTTCCTTCTCACATCTGTTTCCTGTTTAGACTCCTCCCACTTTCCACCCATGGACCTGCCTGAGACGTCTTCAGAATTCACACGTGTAGATATTCTCAGCCCTCACTGACAGCGCCACATCTTCCATTTCATGCTGGGGTAAACTTAAAAAGGTCCACTTTTATATTAAGAATCATGAAGAAACGTCCCCTCATCCTGTTTGTGCTGAGCCTTTGGTCAGGTATGGTACCATGACGATCGCTATTTATTGTTTTATTTATTTGGATTGCTGAGGAAATGTGCAGAAATATGTTCATGAAATTCCTATTCTAAAGGAATGTACACGATAGGTTAAATGAGAAGATCAGATTAATTGTCAAAATGAATTGTGTCCTTAATGCAAACCTTTTGGATTACAATCCTGGCACAGAAACAACGGAACCAGCTTTCACATTTCATCTCCTTTTCTCTGTCTTTATAAATTCTGTCTTTCAATCTGCTCCCCTCGAAGGATAAAAACACGCCCAGACTGGTATTTATCTAAAAACAACCATTTGCTTTAATTTCACTGGATGTTCAGTCAATGGATCTGCTTTTATTGGTGTGAAGTTCTAAATATTCTGTATGACAGAGGAGGAGACATTATGTTACACTGGACTCTTTTCTCTTTCAGGAGGTGTTTTGGGAGATTCGGTTAAGCCAAAGGATTCCAAAATGTTAGTTGAAGAAGGAATGAATATCACTCTCCCCTGCTCTTACTCCACAAGTTTCACAGGGACTGTCTATCTTTATTGGTACCGTCATTATTTCAACAGAGGTCCACAATACATATTGCATAAAGATAACAAAGGAATCTTTTCTGGATCGGCCCCTTATGCTTATGGGATGTTTATATCTGAGGTGAATTCGGACTCCACAAATCTGACCATCGTTGACTTGAAGGTGGTGGATTCTGCCACATATCACTGTGCATTGCAGAGGGCACATTGTGACAGAGCTCAGCTGAGCAGCTACAGAAACCTCAGTCACTGGAGGATGTAGTTAAGCTTGTGGGAGGGAAGTTCAGTCATTTCTTTCTTTCTTTCTTTATAAAATATTTTACCAGGAAGTAATACATTGAGAGTTACCTCTCGTTTTCAAGTATGTCCCGGGCTAATGGCCCATCGGATAAACACAGCAGGGGTCCCTGGCAGTCCCATTCAGTTTGAATGGGACTGCCAAGGACAACCGCTGTTAATCCGATGGGCCATTAGTCTGTCTGCAGAAATGTCACTGAAATGTTGCAGCATGTACCCAGCAAGTACCTGGGTCTTGTTGGTGATTGCCCGATTTGTTTTAGAATACTCGTCGGCACTACAGTACCACTATTAGGATTACAATTCTCATTTACCTCTATTAGGAGTGAGAAAGACCACATTGGATCTATATCCAGTAGAATGAAAGGACATGTTAACTTGGGAAGTGGGGAGGGGCGGGCTTAAAACCTGGGAAGGAGGAGCCACTAACCTCCAACAGCTCGACAGATGAGAATGGGTTAACAAACACACAACCCCAGAAAGATCATTTGGGAACCCCTGAGCCCCCACAAAATATATATGTATACAAGTGTCAAAAAGGAGAGCTATTGAGCGTGGCATATGTATACAACAAATGACAGAGAAGCCCATTGCTACATCCAATATGACAAAAATACACAGTAAAATACTTATATATTCTGTTGAAAAAGGGGTCATTAAGTTTAGCCCTTTGGCCAAAGCATTGTAAGCTTGCGAGCCACGACAATGCAGACCCTTTTCAAGAAAATATATTAGTTAATATTTGCGGGGGCTCAGGGGTTATATCGTATATTGTTAGATCTAAATAAATAGAAAGAGATTTAGTGACATCTACCTCTTTAGGGAAATATAGAGAAATTTCTAAATATATGACCTCCAAAGAGAGTCCTTAAGGCATTTTCCCTATTCCATACATTGATACCAGCAAAAAGGGCAAAAGAAAACTGAAATAATCCCAAACAAAATAAAAAATAGAAAATGGTATTGAAAATATACAACAATATATGATATTCCCCACCAGTGGTAATGCTATGCAATATAATCAGATAAAAGAAAATGGAAATAGCATGAATTAGCCATATAGAAATTAAAGAATATATAATGGTGTGTGTGTGTGCGTGTGTGCGTGTGTGCGTGTGCGTGTGCGTGTGCATATATATTTTTTTTTTTAAAGAGAAAAATCTGCAGCACTCACCTACAGTACTTGATGTCAAAAAATGTATTTATTCACATCATGTGAAGTAACCAAACACAGTTTGAGCAATGAAACCCCAAAGTTAGCTCCAGCACAATGGAAAAACGTAGAGAGTCTCAGAATAAGCCACAAATTTAATCACGTAAATAACAGATAAATACACAAAATTGGAAATGCTAACCGACTGCTTATGCAAAGTATACAGTTCTAATTATCGCACAAGTGGGGGGGGGGGAAGAGAGATACATTGGGAAGGGAAGTGTGGGGTACAAATGAGGGTATGGGGAAAGGAAAACATATAAAGACACTGGGGTAGGGTAAGAGGGGCAATGTTTCAGGGTAGGAACCCTTTCTTCTGGCCCGTTCCCTTGGGTCCAAAGGAACCTCAAGGTACTTCCCTTGACCCTTGCCCCCCCTGTAAGACAAACAAATGCAAGCTAAACAAAGCCACAAGATAGTGCAGTCATATAAAACTGCCGTGAGCAGCCATCCGCAGTAAAGGTAAGTATATAGGGGTAAAGCAAACCGTCCTTATTCTCAGAGACTACTGGCAAACTTCTTCTCTCTCAATGCTGCTGCGGTGGACAGGACATCCCACAAGGCATTGTATTTGTAATCACTTCCTGGATGACGTCATGTATTGCGTAACGGCCCACCCATCATGTCAGTGAAGCGCCTCCTGCAGGGGAGATCGAGCGCGCATGCGTCAGGCAATGATAGAGAATCCCACATGGCTATGTAAATAATGAAGGGGGCCCACAGTCTCCTCTTGAGGCGCCGGACTGCTGCGCATGCGCAGTGACGTTGTGTAATCGTAGATGATCCAGACTATGCAGAGAAGTGGTGCTGCTTGCCAGATAGGAATGCAACAGTATATGTAGGGCATAGACATGTCCAGAAGGGCTGATAGGGGGGTAGTTTCTACAACAAACCAAGATATCCATTAGTATAGTGAACAAAAGAATAAAAAACACCTATAAAAGAGATGTTGAACACATTAGCAAAAAGGGTAAACACAGGGAAAAACAGGACCACATGCATGCTCATGTAGTGATCTGAATCTAAAATATTGTATAAAAAACACCTGATCTTTTAGCCCCTAGACAGGGGTAGAGGTGGGTTAGAGTATACTGAGTTAGGGACTGGATCTCCACACTAAGACTGCCACAAGTGACCAGAACCCCAACCACTACACCTCTCATAAATGGGGCAACTATCTAGAGCCTATGATGCTACTGAGGTGTTGACAGTCGTAATGTCAGACCTTCGGGGGTCTTACCAGCCACTCCAGGGCTATAGACAAAGGTTCCATCACATAAAACAGCTGAGGTCTATTGACTTATTCATGCCACGTGGGGCCAGTGTGTCTAAGCGTCTTATCCACTGGGTTTCTCTTTGGAATAGAGTTCTCTGTAGATCTCCACCCCGCCGCTTCCTTTTCACACCATCTATTATTTGATATCGTAGCTGGCTTACATCGTGCCCAGCTTGTGAGAAATGGTGAGCGACGGGAGCATCTGGGTCACATTTCCATATGGCAGTCTTGTGCTGTCTAATCCTGTCCCTAACTGGCTGGGTAGTCTCACCCACATACCCCAGCCCACAGGGGCACATGATTAGATACACAACCCATCTAGATAAGCATGTATAGTACTCTTTAATTGTATACTTCTGACCCGACAGTGGGTGAAGAAACGTTGGCCCCTCCTGCATGCTATTGCATTGTGCACAGCTACAGCATCTGTAGCAACCAAGCTTGGGTGTGCCCAAAAAGGTCCATCTGCTCTGTGCCCCTCCTATGTCAACCATAACCAATTGATCCCTTAGGTTCCTCCCTCTTTTATAAGAAAAGAGGGGTCGTAATGAGAATAGAGGAGCTAGTGTAGGGTCATTCTGCAATAGTGGCCAGTGTCGTAGGAGTATTAAAGGTTTCCCTGGCCATATTCAGTCTGCCACAAAATCCAGTAAAGTACTAGTATCCCCTTGCCACACCAAGAACACGTCATCAATGTAGCGAACCCACATACGCACATGGTCCAAGAACCCCGATTGTTGTAAACAAATTGATCTTCAAACCTAGACATGTATATGTTGGCCTATGTGGGTGCTACATTGCTGTCCATTGCCGTGCCTTGTATTTGGACATAAAATATATTCTCAAAGAGAAAAAAAAATTCTTGTAAGATAACTTCCAGCAAGTCTACGCTACCTTGGTGTGTAGAGGTTATGATCATCGAGACCCATCTTAACTGCAGCAACCCCATCAATGTGGGGAATTGATGTATAAAGAGAGTTGACATCTAGAGTGACCAATAAAATGTCATTTGGCAAACGTGGTAGGGCATGAATTTTAAGTAGGAATTGAGAAATATCTTGGATATAAGATGCTGATTAAGGGCCTAAGGAGTTTGTCCAGGAAGATAGCACAAGGTTGGAAAATTGAATCTGTACCAGCAACTATTGGTCTCCCTGGGGGTAACCTTAAATTCTTGTGGATTTTAGGTAGGGTGTAAAATACCGGTATAACTGGGTTTTTCTTTATTAAAAAGTCTCTTTGTTTCTTTGTTATAACCCCACCCTCCATTGCCAAATTGACAATGGCTAATATCCTATTAGCCACCTCTCTAGTTGGGTCGTGTTCAACTTTTTTATAGAAGCTCTCATCCCCCAACTGCCTTAGAATCTCAGATTTGTAATCCCTCCGGTTCATCACAACAAGTGCTCCACCCTTGTCTGCGGGTTTGAGGATAATATCTTTATCTGCTTCTAGATCCCTAATAATATCCTTCTGTGATTTAGTGAAATTATAATATTTACGTATTTTTTTTATTTTTTTAAAGGCTTCAACGTCGTGTTGAACCTTAGTAATGTAGGTTTCAATCACATGATTCGTGGGCAGGGGATTAAAGGTACTTCTATTTTTACACCCTTCAGTGAGTAGGTAGAAAGGTGTGTCCAATTCAACCTCATTTGAAATCTGTGGGCCCTCATTAGGATGTTTAAGAAAGAAATCCTTCAACCTCAGGTTCCTATAGAACCTGGCTAAGTCTACATCCAACTCCTGCTTATTTAATGTATTGGTAGGGACAAATGATAGGCCCTTGTTTAACGTCTCCACTTGTTCGGCAGTGAGTCCCTTATCAGAAATATTTACTACCACTGCACTTGCTAGCGGGTCTGCATCCCTCTCTGGGGGGCACCTCGTCCTGTGGTGTTTGCGTCCCGCCCTCCTCACTTCCGCGTTGTCTGCCGCGGGGTCCAGTTTCTAAAAAATGTAGAACACCTGAGGAGGAGTCACTTTCTGCTGAGTCACATAGTTCTGTGGTACCCCTGTTGCCAAACTGTGTTCTTTGCCCTTTTCCACATCTGTCTCCTCTGCCCTGCTGGCCCTTCCATTGCCACGAGTATACCCTATTATTAGTGTAGTCTCGTGTATCCCTGAAGAATTTCTCCCTTTTCCGTGTCTCTATTTCTGTGCTAAATTTATTAAGATTGTCATCCAACTCTTTCTTTAAATGGTTGAGATCTGTTACAGACAAAGAGTCTTTCAACAAGTCCTGTTATCTAGTTATTTCAATCTGTGAAGTACTTAATTCCATTTGAATGTGTTCAATTGTTAAAATCATAAGATCTAGTGAACATTTGTTCAATATTCCCTCCCACTTTGTGCAATATTCACTTTGGTCTGAAAAAAATGTAGGGATACGCTTAACTCTGTAATACTCTGCTAGAGTCGTAGCATGTAACTCCAAATTTGTTTTTCTTTTAAGTAACCGTTCCAGCTCTTTAGGGACGTCTGAGGGATTATTCTCTGAAAGAAAATCCCTGTTGCCTAGGCATAGAGTTGCAATTCTTGCTGTTTTCTGAAGCCAGGGTCACGTTTGATGTGTGAATGGCTCCCGATAGCATTAACACAGTTCCCTTTTAAATCACTCCAAGCCCTGTAATATTTCCTCCACTTTATTGGGAAAAGCAGCAGAACACAGATACTTGTGGATGGTATGTAGTGGTGATTATTAGTTAGAAACCGGTAAAAAGAGATGGCCTCACCATGGGAGATGAACAGAGAAGGGGTTCTGTACTCACTGTCTCCAGGGTGGAAAAGGAAGTGAGGGGCAGTGTGGGTAAAGGGAATAGCCTTGGGACAGACTATCTAGGCCATAAAGGAGGGGGGGCAGACTAGCCCATTCTGGTGAGGATCTCAGAAACTGCAGTAGCAGCTCACTGATTCCATGCCCGGAGGCAAGAAATGCAACATTGTTGCAAGTTACACAGGCACAGTATGTGTGTGCAAACTCCATGCAGCTGGGAATAAGATCTGACAGGCAGAAGCTGCAAAGGAGAGAGGGGGGTGAGTCAGAAATGTAGTTCATGTTCCATGACATGCTGCATCTAACTCAGAATATGCAAAGGTATTTGCACTAGAGGCCGAGGCAACAGCGTCCTGCGGTTGCTACATAAGGTTAGTGTAACAAGGTGCACGTCTCAAATTTGGGTCAAGCACAATATAAACACACTAATGGACAGCACTCAAAACTGAAAATATACTGATAGTGTTAAGGGTGCACGGAGCGAAGTGGGCCCACACAACCCCACTATAAATCATAGAAACCCCAAAGTTAGCTCCAGCATACTCAGTTAAATGGAAAAACGTAGAGAGTCTCAGAATAAACCACAAATTTAATCACGTAAATAACAGATAAATACCCAAAATTGGAAATGCTAACCGACTGCTTATGCAAAGTATACAGTTCTAATTATCGCACAAGTGGGGGGGGGGGGGAAGAGAGATACATAGGGAAGGGAAGTGTGGGGTACAAATGAGGATATGGGGAAAGGAAAACAGATAAACATATAAAGACACTGGGGTAGGGTAAGAGGGGCAACGTTTCAGGGTAGGAACCCTTTCTTCTGGCCCGTTCCCTTGGGTCCAAAGGAACCTCAAGGTACTTCCCTTGACCCTTGTCCCCCCTGTAAGACACACAAATGCAAGCTAAACAAAGCCACAAGATAGTGCAGTCATATAAAACTGCCATGAACAGCCATATTTTATATATATATATGTGTGCGTCATCACGTCGGAAGCTGAGTTTTTGGAGGACTCCTGAGATGCTATCAGCTGGTTAAACACGTTTGAATCCGAACCGCCATTTTGGAGAGATCTGAAGTTCCTGCACGCCGGCATATTTCCTCCTCTAAGTGTCTGATTACGGTGATTCCTCTAAATCGGTCGTGCTGGGAAGAGCTACCCGCCGAATACGTGGAGGTGTTCCTTCTGCCACCAGAGGGACCTGACGCCGACCGGTAAGGTAATCCTTTCAGCATTGAATATATCCTGATCACATAGCTCACTGACCCACCGCGTCCAGCTGACAGGCGCGCTATTAGCGCTTCTTACTGATCAGCAATACATCTGGGCTTTTGGTCGCGAGAGCTGGTTTTCCTATACCATACTGGAACTATCATTGCATTTGCTTAGATTGGAGTTCATAGATTTTCATTCATTCTTCCTAAGGAGGATTTGCATGGCTCTACACTTTACAGGACTTTACACAGACTGATCCTATCTCAGGTTTAACCCCATACTTGCTGCAGCAAGTTCTGTAATTTCTTATTATATGTACAGCTCAACCCCCTTATAACGCTGTGCTTGGGGTCCAAAGAATCACATCGCGTTATAAGCAGATCGCGTTAGAAATAATGTACAATTGTATGCATTGTACAATAAAGTATTTAAGACACCAATAAACGTGTTGTAAAGTATTCATAAATACGAAAATTGGGAGTCACGCTTGCATCTTGTTATCAGCGGATTCACATTGTAACGGATCGCGTTATAACGGGGTTGAGCTGTACTATTAACTGTTTTTTATTTAGGATTGTCATTTCCACCTTTTTGATCTGTTTCATCTTTGCCAACCATTACATTTTAATATGATTTATCTTCCATATACATAGGAGTGTGCGCTCACAGTCTTTTGTTTCATATTTGTGCTTTAGGATTTAGTTTATCCTTGCTGAGCAGCCTTCCATTGTTATGTTATTACCGCCTGCACCTGCACTACATGTACTTAGTTCATTAGATTTCACATCATTTATGTTCCATTACTGAGCACTGGTTTAATCTTTTGTCTGTTTATGTTGTAAACTCCACCACTAGCAGCCTGTGAGTGGTTTATTTAATAAAAATTTTTTTTCCCTTTTAGGATTGATATTTTATTTGTATTTTATTTTCATTGAACAATATCATGTTTAAGTCATGAAGTGACCGTCTTATTAGACGCAGTGCAATGGTTAAGAGTGGTTCTAGATAGGTCAGATACTCTAGATAGAAGAAATAAGTGCGCAACCCAAAAAACAACCCAATTGTGTTAAAAGATCAATGTCTAAAAGTGATACCACTAATTTGTGTAAACCCTCATTGTAATATCCTACACAAAGGTTTCAGGCACAACCCTACTGTGGAAGTGACAAAAAATAACCATACATAACCGTTGGTATGTTGCGTATGCTGCTAGAGTTACGGAGTGGCTCAGCACTCCCAAGAACTAGAGACAAAAGACAAAAAACAAGCGCAAAACGCAAATAGTGAAGTATATCAAAACATATTTAGTGTAAAAAAAAGGTAAGTATTATGCGTACATCAAAAAGATAGAACATAAGCATTTCGTGTATCAATACACGAGTTACCACACAGCTGACATCAGGGTAGGCGATGGAAGGGGATTCCTCGGGTAGGTTGACCTCCGAACTCTCCAGATGTCGTGTGACTCCGTGGCTGCAATTAGTCACCAGCGTCCAGGTCGTCTCCAAGTCACGTGTTGCGGGCACTCCGTTGTCGCCTCCGTGGTAGTGATGAAAAGTCCTTGCTCCAAAACGACACACTATGTGTGCATTGGGACAAAGTTTCTAAGTCCACTCAACAGAGTATCAATGCTGACAGGATACAGTGGCGTGTTAGCGTCTATGCCTGAATGTCCGTCGGCTGACGCGCATACGTGTCACGTCACACAAGGGGCGTACCTCCAACGGGAAACACCCGAGAGGTATAGCATAGGTACACGGCAGCAAAAAAATGTGTAGCTTAGTAACTATCCAACAAAACTGTTAAAGGATAAGAATAATAGACATAAAAGGTACCAATAAAAGCAATAATCCTACGCGTTTCATAGCTAAGTGCTACTTCTTCAGGGATAAATTCATTACCATTACCCATGACCACTAGATACAGGCACATCCTCCCGCATTGGTCAGCTCAATCTAAGAGCCATCACATACGGTAGAAACGTTCTTTACAATAGTTAACAATGAGTTCAATAAGCTAGCACAAGACTTTGACATGGGTAAGAACAGACAGAACCTCAATGTTAAAGAAAATTTAGCTCACAAAATGCTTAGAGACAATAAGAATTTGATTATAAAGCAAGCAGACAAGGGGGGAGGGGTTGTACTGCAGAATCGAGGTGATTATGAAAAGGAAGCCCACAGATTATTACAGGATATCTCCTTCTATAAGAAATTGAGTAAAGATCCAACTTTGGAGTTTCAAGCCCAACTCAAAACGCTCTTAGAAGAGATTGTCTCTCTGTCTGTTATCACTAATGTTGAATTCTCGTTTTTGTACCCAGTTTTTTCTAGAATACCCATATTCTATCATTTACCTAAAATTCATAAGTCCATTGTTGACCCCCCAGGAAGACCAATTTTGTCAGGGATTCAATCTTTAACAGCTAATGTGTCGCAATATGTTGATTCTTTTCTCCAATCATATGTAGTTAAATTACCTTCCTATCTTAAAGACTCCACTGCAGTGCTCACTCTCTTTAAATCTTTTGAGTGGAAAAGTAGTTACAGATGGTTGACCTGTGACATACAGGCTCTATACACACACATTCCTCACACCAAAGGCCTAGATGCTGCTGAGGCATGTATGAGAAAGGATTTATCATTGCACTCTCTAAATAGAGAATTTATTCTCAAATCCATTGAGTTTATACTCAAACATAACTACTTTATGTTTCTTGAAGACTTCTACATACAGGTTTGTGGAACAGCTATGGGTACACGTTTTGCCCCTAGTTTCGCAAACCTGTATGTGCGGGACTGGGAGGACAATTTCATTTGGGCCAATAACCCATTCCACGCCAACATCATCATGTAGCGACGCTACATAGATGATGTCCTGTATGTGTGGGATGGTGACCTTGAATCAGTCAATAAATTGATGTCCTTCATTAATGTTAACGATTACAATTTAGTCTTCACACATCATACCGATAGTGGAGTTATTGATTATTTAGATCTCAAATTATCATCTACACCTGAGGGCGAAGTATAAACTGAAACATTCTTTAAGGAAGTAGACACAAAAATGTATTTATGGCCACAAGTAACCATAAGAATACTTGGATAAAGAATATCCCAGGGGGACAATTTATGAGACTGAAGAGGAATTGCAGTAGTAACGATACTTTTATTCAACAGGCCAATAAACTTCTTGACCGTTTTGTACTAAGGGGATACAACATTGAGTATCTAAGGAAGGAATTAAAAAGGGTTCAACATATGGACAGAAATGAGTTGTTGATACAGAAAGACAAAAAGATCAGCAATAGAGACACTAATAAGGTAGATGTGGCTTTCATTACCAACTTTAATTCGGTAAATAGGAACATTGAACAGATTGTGGCCAAACATTGGGCCATTCTATGTAGTGACCCGATTTTGGGCGGCAGCCTGGTTGATAGACCTAGATTTATATATAGAAAAGCCAGTAACCTGAAAAACATGTTTGCTCCGAGTGATATTGGGCAACAAGTATGTCCCAAGTCCATTAACAGATGGCTTGGTACTAAACCTATGGGTAACTTCAATTGTAGCAGATGCTCCATTTGCAAATGTATGCATTCAAATCGCAAAACATTTGTTTCTAAGGCATCTAAAGAGGTATTTATTATTGAGGACTTTATCACATGTAATTCTGTGTTTATAGTCTATCTTCTCGAGTGCAGTTGTGGATTCCATTATATTGGTAGGACCAAACGTATGTTAAAATTTCGTATACAAGAACATTTACGAAACATTAAGAACGGCTATGAGAAACATAGTTTCACGTCATTTTTTGAAATATCACCAAAAAGATCCCTCTTCTTTAACATTTAAGGGTATTAAACATGTATTGTATTGTATGTCTTTATTTATCTAGCGCCAATAATGTACATAGCGCTTCACAGCAGTAATACACTTGGTAATCAAATAAATAACAGATAATATAAATAACAGATCATGGGAATAAGTGCTTTAGACATTAAGGAAGAGGACTCCCTGCCCCGAGGCGCTTACAGTCTAATTGGTAGGTAGGGAGAACGTACAGAGACAGTAGGAGGGAGTTCTGGTAAGTGCGTCTGCAGGGGGCCAAGCATTATGTATCATGTGTTCAGAATATCCTCAGTGCTATTCATATGCTTCTTTAAGCAAGTGTGTCTTAAGTTGGGTCTTAAAGGTGGATAGAGAGGGTGCTAGTCGGGTACTGAGGGGAAGGGTATTCCAGAGGTGTGGGGCAGTCAGTGAAAAAGGTTTAAGGCTTTAGATACAAAGGGGGTAGAAAGAAGACATCCTTGAGAAGAGCGCAAGAGTCTGGATGGTGCATAAAGAGAAATTAGGGCTGAGATGTAAGGAGGGGCAGAAGAGTGTAAAGCTTTAAAAGTGAGGAGAAGAATGGAGTGTGAGATGCGGGATTTGATCGGAAGCCAGGAGAGGGATTTCATGAGGGGAGATGCGGAGACAGATTTAGGAAAGAGTAGAGCGATTCTGGCAGCAGTGTTTAGGATAGATTGTACGGGAGACAGGCGAGAGGTAGGAAGGCCGGACAGCAGGAGGTTACAGTAATCAAGACAGGAGAGAATGAGGGTCTGTGTCAGAGTTTTAGCAGTCGAGCAACAGAGGAAAGGGCGTATCTTAGTTATATTGCGGAGGAAAAAGCGACAGGTTTTAGAAATGTTTTGAATGTGAGGGGCGAATGTGAGAGAGGAGTCGAGTGTGACCCCTAGGCAGCGTGCTTGGGCTACTGGGTGAATGATCGTAGTTCCAACAATAATGTGGAAGGAGGTGGTAGGGCCAGGTTTGGGAGGAAGTATGAGGAGCTTTGTTTTAGCCATGTTGAGTTTAAGGCGACGGAGGGCCATCCAGGATGATATAGCAGAAAGACATTCAGAAACTTTGGTTTGTACACCAGGTGTAAGGTCGGGTGTTGAAAAGTATATTTGTGTGTCGTCAGCATAGAGGTGATATTTAAACCCAAAAGATGTTATTAGGTCACCTAGAGAGAGTGTGTACAGAGAAAAGAGAAGAGGTCCCAGGACAGAGCCCTGGGGTACCCCCACAGAGAGATTGATAGAGGAGGAGGAGGTGTTAGCAGAAGAGACACTGAAAGTACGATGGGAGAGGTAGGATGAGTTCCAGGATAGAGCTTTGTTCCGAATACCAAGAGTATGGAGAATGTGAAGGAGAAGCAGTCCACGGTGTCAAATGCTGCAGAGAGGTCAAACATGTCCCTTGTAATAGAAGGGGAGGGGATAGAATTAAGGCTTTATCTGCTCAGGAATCTTATTCGATTCATAAATTAGATTGCATGGCCCCCAAAGGGTTAAATGAAGACCTGGATGTGAAATAATGGTACAATTCTTAGCCCTTTTGGCAATTTAGCTCCATTGAACAAACATAGCGATGAAATATTTAGCAAGTTGTTTATTTTGTATTGTTAATATTATGTTTTTCTCTTCTCCTTTCACAGATTGTATTTGTATTTTAATAAAGATATGTATTGATTAAATTGTATTTCCATGTAATTCAATACCATACCCTAGTCACTATTTCAGTGCACCTGATTGGGTCCCGGTCTTAATTAGCTGACCAATGCGGGAGGATGTGCCTGTATATAGTGGCCATGGGTAATGGTAATGAATTTATCCCTGAAGAAGTAGCACTTAGCTACGAAACGTGTAGGATTATTGCTTTTATTGGTACCTTTTATGTCTATTATTCTTATCCTTTAACAGTTTTGTTGGATAGTTACTAAGCTACACATTTTTTTGCTGCCGTGTACCTATGCTATACCGCTCAGGTGTCTCCCGTTGGAGGTACGCCCTTGTGTGACGTGACACGTATGCGCGTAGCGTAACGTCACTGTCAGCCGACGGACTTTCAGGCATAGACGCTAACACGCCACTGTATCCTGTCAGCATTGATACTCTGTTGAGTGGACTTAGAAACTTTGTCCCAATGCACACATAGTGTGTCGTTTTGGAGCAAGGACTTTTCCTCACTACCACGGGAGGCGACAACGGAGTGCCCGCAACACGTGACTTGGAGACGACCTGGACGCTGGTGACTAACTGCAGCCACGGAGTCAGACGACATCTGGAGAGTGCGGATGTCCACCTACCCGAGGAATCCCCTTCCATCGCCTACCCTGATGTCAGCTGTGTGGTAACTCCTGTATTTATACACGAAATGCTTATGTTCTATCTTTTTGATGTACGCAGAATACGTACCTTTTTTTTTTACACTAAATATGTTTTGATATACTTCACTATTTGCGTTTTGCGCTTGTTTTTTGTCTTTTGACTCTAGATAGAAGTAGTCGTATGAAGGAACAGTTTAAGTTAGAGAAAATATTAAAGGATGAAATGAGACACTGGTGGGATAGTATATCATTGCAAGATTATCTTGATGCCAAGCTGATTCCTAGAGGTTTGAGGATTTAAAAAAAAAAAAAACACCTTCCCCACCAGTGACCAATTCACAGGTGAGTGGAACGATATTTTAACAAATTGTTCAAACTCTCTAATGAGACCACTTATTAAATACAGAGAAGGTACGATTAGAGAAATTGAAGTGGAAATAGAAGCGATCCAAGTTATTTTAAAAGATTTTAGGAATGTTGAGGGTTTTCCTCATTTGATGACACAGTCAATACCAGAGTTATCAATTTTGAAACCGAGTTAATGGGGAGAAAAGATGTCAAGATGGAGAGGGACAAAGAGGATTACTCTACCAATAGAGTGGATTCTTGGAGACCAGCTAGACCTGTTAATCACACGGGTAGATCTGATTATCATAACTCCAGATCTAGGGGGCGTGGTAGGGGTGGTCCTTGACGCTATGGGCGTGGTTCCTCCAGGCTTGATGAGAGAATTTCCAGAGTTAATTTGGAAAATGTTTGTTTCTGTCTTGAACAGGAAGGTGCCGGATCAATTGATTCAGTGCACCATGAGCAGACTAAACAGGATGTCTGCTAACCTGATAGATTAGGGGCCAGACCCAAACAGACACTTAATAAGGATAGTGAAAATACTGTACTTCCTCTTTTTTAGAGAGAGGCCCAGGAGGCCAGTCTCTGAAGGAGAAATCTCAGGCTCTGCAACGAGAACGGAGCCCGTCCTGTTCACACTCCATTCTTCTCCTCACTTTTAAAGCTTTACATTCTTCTGCTCCTCCTTACATCTCAGCCCTAATTTCTCGTTATGCACCATCCCCACTCTTGCATTCTTCTCAGGGATGTCTTCTTTCTACCCCCTTTGTATCTAAAACCCTCTTCTGCCTTAAACCCTTTCTCACTGACTGCCCCACACCTCTGGAATGCCCTTCCCCTCAGTACCCGACTAGCACCCTCTCTATCCACCTTTAAGACCCACCTTAATATACACTTGCTTAAAAAAGCATATGAATAGCACTGTGGATATTCTGAACACATGATACATAAGCTTGGCCCCCTGCAGACGCACTTACCAGAACTCCCTCCTACTGTCTCGGAACGTTCTCCCTACCTACCAATTAGACTGTAAGCTCCTCGGGGCAGGGACTCCTCTTCCTTAATGTTACTTTTATGTCTAAAGCACTTATTCCCATGATCTGTTATTTATATTATCTGTTATTTATTTGATTACCACATGTATTACTACTGTGAAGCGCTATGTACATTAATGGCGCTATATAAATAAAGACATACAATACAATACAAGAAGAACATGTGGAAGAGGAAACAGAGCAGGGAGAAAAGTGCAAGAAAAGAAAACAGCTAGACGAAAGAGATTGATTGTGCCTGAACCCATCAGCATTTTCAATCTCTCCTCCCATATCCTTTCTCCTGACCAAAATCCGGCTATTAAATAGAGGTTTATCATTTTGCCCCAATACGAATTCAGACTCATTTGACTTGTTTGTTGATTTAAACCGCTTCATACGTAAGCTTACGTTGAAGAGGTTTTTTTCTTCTTAAAAATGGTGAAAACAATTTGAAGCCTATATTTGATGTGAATGATCAATTACAATTACAATATATGGCAGATTTGTGGTCTGAATCCTATGATAATTTTGATGTTTCAAATCTGAGTGTTGAGAATACCTCTGCTAGTCTTCTGAATGGTGGGGAATGTCCCATAGTTCAATCACCGTTTAAACCTAAGTCTCTCTTTTTGTGTAGACATGCAGAGGGAGAGACTGGTAAGCTCCAGCTTGCCTTTGAAGCAAGCCTCTGGTATACGTCAGGTCTGTCAGTAGGACCCCTAGTACAGTGTACAGTAGAGGCAACGTTTATTCTAAAATTTGCCGTAAACTAGCCGGGTTACATTCTGGGTTACATTCTGGGTATGTGCTGGGTATGTGCTGGGTATGTTCTGGGCTAGTTTGAGGCACGTTTAAGGCATTTCTGCATTGACTAACGACCCATAGGATTAACACAGCAGGGATCCCTGGCAGTCCAATTCAGTTTGAATGGGACTGCCAGGGACCCCCGCTGTTAATCTGATAGGCCATTAATCAATGCAGAAATGCTGGGGCTAGTTTAAGGAAAGTTTAAGGCATGTATTCAGAATGTACCTGGGTGTTTCCTGGGTTTTTTGGGGAATTGCCACTGGTTTTTGTTCGAATAAGAGTTGCCTCTACTGTATGTAGGTATGTCAGTAGGACCCACTAGTACAGTGTTATGTTAGGTCTGTCGTAGTAGGACCCCTAGTACAGTGTATGTTAGGTCTGCAGTAGGACCCAGTACAGTGTATGTTAGGTCTGCAGTAGGACCCCTAGTACAGTGTTGTTAGGTTGTCAGTAGACCCCTAGTACAGTGTAGTTAGGTTGCCAGTAGGACCCCAGTACAGTGTTATGTTAGGTTGTAGTAGGACCCCAGTACAGTGTGTATGTTAGGTTGTCAGTAGGACCCCTAGTACAGTGTAGTTAGGTCTGTCAGTAGGACCCCTAGTACAGTGTAGTGTAGGTCTGTCAGTAGGACCCTTAGTACAGTGGGATGTTAGGTCTGCCAGTAGGACCCTGTGTACAGTGTATGTAGGTCGCCAGTAGGACCTAGTACAGTGTATGTTAGGTCTGTCAGTAGGAACCCGTGGAGTGTATGTTAGGTCTGCGTAGGACCCCTAGTACAGTGTATGTTAAGTCGTCAGTAGGACCCCAGTACAGGGTATGTTAGGTCTGTCAGTAGGACCCCTAGTACAGTGTATGTGGTCTGTCAGTAGGACCCCTAGTACAGTGTATGTTAGGTCTGCAGTAGGACCCCTAGTACAGTGTATGTTAGGTCTGTCAGTAGGACCCCTAGTACAGTGTATGTTAGGTCTGTTGCAGTAGGAACCTAGTACAGTGTATTTGTATGTTAGGGTCTGTCAGTAGGACCCCTAGTACAGTGTATGTTATGGTCTGCCAGTAGGACCCTCGTACAGTGTATGGTTAGGTCTGCCGAGGAGGACCCCAGTACAGTGTATGTTAGGTCTGCAGTAGGACCCCTAGTACAAGTGATGTTAGGTCTGCCAGTAGGCCCCTAGTACAGTGTATGTTAGGTTCTGCAGTAGGACCCCTAGTACAGGGTATTGTTAGGTCTGGCCAGTAGGGACCCCGTACAGTGTGATGTTAGGTCTGCAGTAGGACCCTAGTACAGTGTATTGTTAGGTTGCCAGTAGGACCCCTAGTACAGTGTATGTTAGGGCTGCCAGGAGGACCCCTAGTACAGTGTAGTAGGTTGCCAGGAGGACCCATAGTAAAGGTATGTTAGGTCTGTCAGTAGGACCCCTAGTACAGTGTATGTTAGGTCTGTCAGTAGGACCCCTAGTACAGTGTATGTTAGGGGTCTTGCCATTAGGACCCCTATTACAGTGATGTTAGGTCCTGTATAGACCCCTAGTACAGTTATGTTAGGTCTGTAGTAGACCCTAGTACAGTGTATGTTAGGTCTGCAGTAGGACCCCTAGTACAGTGTATGTTAGTAGTCAGTAGGACCCTAGTACAGTGTAGTTAGGTCTGTCAGTAGACCCTAGTACAGTGTATGTTAGCGTCTGTCAGTAGGACCCCTAGTACAGTGATTAGGTCTGCAGTGGACCCCTAGTACCGTATATGTTTAGGTCTGTCAGTAGACCCCTAGTACAGTGTATGTTAGGTCTGTCAGTAGGACCCCTGTACAGTGTATGTTAGGTCTGTCGTAGGACCCCTAGTACAGTGTATGTTAGGTCTGCCAGTAGGACCCCTAGTAAGCAGTGTAATGTTTAGGTCTGCCAGTAGGACCCCTAGTACAGTGTATGTTAGGTCTGCCAGTAGGACCCTAGTACAGTGTATGTTAGGTCTGCCAGTAGGACCCCTAGTACAGTGTATGTTAGGTCTGCCTAGGACCCCTAGTACATGTATGTTAGGTCTCCAGTAGGACCCCTATACAGTTATGTTAGTCTGTCAGTAGGACCCCAGTACAGTGTGTTAGGTCTCAGTAGACCCCGTAAAGTGTATGTTAGGTCTGCAGTAGGACCCCTAGTCCAGTGTATGTTAGGTCTGCCAGTAGGACCCCTAGTACAGTGTATGTTAGGTCTGTCAGTAGGACCCCTAGTACAGTGTATGTTAGGTCTGCCAGTAGACCCCAGTACAGTGATGTTAGGTCTGTCAGTAGGAAAACTATACAGTGTATGTTAGGTCTGTCAGTAGGACCCCTAGTACAGTGTATGTTAGTCTGTCAGTAGGACCCCTATTACAGTGTATGTTGCTGCAGTAGGACCCTAGTACAGTGTAGTTAGGATCTGCCAGTAGGAGACCCCTAGTACAGTGTATGTTAGTTCTGCCAGTAGGACCCCTAGTACAGTGTATGTTAGGTCTGCCAGTAGGACCCCTAGTACAGTGTATGTTAGGTCTGCCAGTAGGACCCCCTAGTACAGTGGTATGTTAGGTCTGCCAGTAGGACCCCTAGTACATGTATGTTATGTCTGTCAGAGACCCTAGTACAGTGTATGTTAGGTCTGCCAGTAGGCGACCCTAGACAGTGTATGTTAGGTCTGTCAGTAGGACCCTAGTACAGTGTATGTTAGGTCTGCTAGTAGGACCCCTAGTACAGTGTATATTAGGTCTGCCAGTGGTAAGTCAATAAGTGCAAATAACTGGGCTTTTCATCAACTCGGGAACTCAGGGCTGTATTAAAAAGGTGGATGTGATATTTATATGTAACAAAGGGATACACATTTATATGTGTATACCTACTGTATC
This sequence comes from Ascaphus truei, assembly GCA_036426205.1. NCBI lineage: Eukaryota > Metazoa > Chordata > Amphibia > Anura > Ascaphidae > Ascaphus > Ascaphus truei. Next base: position 61,877 of record WSYH01000333.1, read on the forward strand.
GGCTGTATCTGTGTAATTGGCTATGATTGACATTTAATGTACATTTTATTGCTCTGTGGTGCTTATTATCTCAAACACATTTCATTTGTAGATGCCTACACAAAAACACACAGGGATTAATAGTACTTAGTGCCTTGTAAAAATAGACAGTAACATTTCCACCCGGAGTCTGAACCAATTCCCAATTGGCTCCAATTAACTTGTGATAATTATTGTTGTTGAAGTGTTTTTATCTTTTGTTTATCTAAGATTACCCAGTGTTACCTCACCCTATTACTTAAAGGTTCCAGCTAACAGTCTGCGGAGGGAAAAAAATGATGGATCTGAAGGATGAATATTATTATTTTTTATTTAGAAGACATAACCCCTCACTGCTGAGGTTCTGTAATACTTTTTTAATACAAGTGTCTGAAACACTTTCAGAGAGCCCCACAAAGAGGCAAGTTTACAATTAGTCACACAGGGGGTCTGAAATAAACACAGAGTTTAGTTAAATTATTAAAGCATTATAGTGATTTTAGGTTAAATGCTGCCAACGTTGCTATACTAACAGACTTCATGTTTCTTTTCTCAGGTATGCACAGTGTTTACCTTTTTGTGTCTCTGCTATAAGTTTGCTGTTCTGACAAGATTAGTAAATCCAACTGCTAACTTATACCTACAGTATATATTAGAGACAGAGGGAGAGAAGTATCTGCAAGGGGCAAGCAGTATCCAGTTTTCAAGTGGCCCATTTTAAGTGGCATTATGTGGAATTGAGTTAAACCACAGTTGAAAAGAAGTGAAAGAGAAGTGGACAACAGCCACACCTATTGGCCTTGGATTCATGAGTTAAACTGAATTGGAAGGAGGACATCTTCTATAAAAAATATAACCAGTTATCCTTATCCTAATGTCACTTTCCTCTGACCCTATCATCACTCAGCTCACACTAAACTTGCCTAAAAAGTGGGAAAAAAGTGAAAGTGATACAGCGCTAATGCTAAATAGAGGAAGTACTGTGAGTAATAAAGTATTACCAAAACCTTAAATATAAAGGCTAGGCTGCCTAGTAATGGGGATCTATTCGGATCACCAAAAACATCAGATAACAACATATACTGGCACCTGAAAAATAAACCATATAACCCGAGGTGATATCTGACCAGGGATGATACAGTCTCTTAATGCCAAACAATCTCCAATAGGATCTTGATTGACCATTAATAATTATTTTTTTTTAGGAAACGCACTCTCCTGTTTGTTTATTTTTCTATGGACATTTGTTGGTAGTGCTCACCACTTCCTCCTTTTTCTAAAGGAAAAAACCTAATGTCAGGAGGATAAAGAGATAGGTGTATCAACCTACACGGACAATGGCAGCAAGTGAAAAAAAAATCCTAGGCAACACTGGCATATCTCACAGTGATGGATGACCCAAGTTGATACTCAGAGATAGCCCCACAGTGGTATGGCGGAGGTCAAGAAACTTAAAAGATATCCTTGTGCAAAGCCATTTCTCACGTCCCAACCATAAGAGACACATGGCTTAAAACCACTGGCTGCTTTAATGCCATGAATGTAAAGCCTGTGAATTCATTAAACAGGGAAAAACCTTCACGAAACTGGGATAACACCAAAACATTTACACTTGACAGGTTCATTAACTGCAAGACCAATGGTGTTATCTACCGCCACATGCCGTGTGGTCTCAAGTACGTGGGAAAAAAACCACAAGACAATTGAAACGCATCCTCGAGCATATTGGTTATTAGGAATCCCCAGGATACACCAAATCTCGCCATGTGAGAACAAAGCATGGGGAGATCAGAAAGTACTCACATTCAGGATTGATCATATAGAGGCCAGTATATGTAGGGCAACTGGGACAAACAGCTGCTCCAGAGGAAGCCAAATGGATATACACACTCCATACACAATTCCCCAATGGTCTAAATGAGGGTTTTATGTATACACCCTTCCTCAAGCAAAGACCTCACTTTCCTCTTGTGGAGGGTTATTCATAATTAGCTAAGCACAATCAAAACACAAGGAAGTGGAGAGGGAAGAACTTACCTTATCATCTTTCATCTGTCACTATTCATTGTCAGTACCACAGCTTCCATTTATAGTGTCATCATAGCACTTCTCATACAGAAACACAACGAGTAAACAGATGCACCATCCAGTGGCTGTTTTTTGTATTAACAGGCACTATCCAAGCAGTAAAGCCTTCACATATCTCTGAATGGTTGCTATGGCACAAAACAGTATAAAGGGGCAGTCTTAGACGCAGACACGCCCACCCCTGGAAGAAGTCTCTGTATCGCACGAAACGGTACGTCGGGTAGCAGGCACGGCTTGTGCCAGCTTTTTAAATTCTAAAACTATTTATTGGATTTCCACTATAATTCTTTTATATGCACTCATGCTGGATCCAGTTCTAGGCAGAACGTACAGGTCAATTAGCATTTTCAATTTGTATATTGTTTACCCATACCATGAGATATATGGCTTCTCGAGCACATGCAAAGCCAAACACCAAGGGCTAAAGAGTGACTCGTGCAAACAATTCTGCAATGATCTCTGCAAAGTAACATTGTTCCTGAGCCATACATCATATATATAGAAGGGTTTCTAATATTGACTCGCCACATATAGCGGGAAAAAGGAGGTTAGACAGAGTCTGAAAATTAACCCTATACCCTCTAACCTACGGATACTATAAAAACACTGTACTGGGACCAACACTCAACTTAAACAGTTGCCAACTTAGCGCTATATCAAGCCATGTCAATACATAAGCCCGTTATAACATACTGACCAGGGAACAACACACGCTTCCATCGCTGATCCCAAGTAACAACAAGTGACTGCAGGTTTAAAAACAAGCGCACTAATAAAGTGGAGAGGCACGAACGAAGTCCCCCCAATGTTGTATAGTCACGGGCACCCTCCTACTGCAAATCTCCTCTTGTGGCAAAAGTCTCTGACTAATATTGGACACTAAGGGTTCAACACAAGAGTTCCACGTTATCTCACTGCCGAGCGCTCCACCGTATTACACACTACAGTCAACGGGTGCTAACAGGGTGGCTCATCATAAACAAACCGGCTGTATAGGACATTGCTAGGTGAGAAACGAGCAAGTAAATCCAAAGTCTCTAAAACCGTCATGTGGATATAGATCTCTGGTAAGCTCATGCCAGCACAGTCTGACTCACCCAAATAATGTAGTGTGGCATAAAGAAAAGACTTATACCAAACCACTATAATTACCCGGTAGAAAACACCCGCTGACATTTACAGCGAACAAAGTGTTAAAACAAACCTAAGGGCTCCGTGTTTTCTTTCCTTTGCTGAGCGCTCAACTGGGATTGCACAAACGGCAGCCTGACTGCTGCAAGCCCGGCGACTCATCGGTACACGCGAACGGACGGCTACAGAACACTAAGGCCTCGGGCATGGTGCCGCGGGCCGCGTCTGATCTGCGCTCCTGCTCTGCCTCACCTGCTCAAACTGGAGCTTTTTTGTGTCCTGGGCAGGCGAGGCAGTGAGCGCGCTTTGGGGGAGTGCATAGGGCGGGGGCCGGAGGCGGTCAGGAGGCGGATCGGAGGTGGGAGGTGGGGCTAGTCCCTCACTCCCATTGGATATGAGCGGTCACGTGATCGCTCCTCCACTTCCCTGAGCGGCAAATTTTAAATTTGCCTGTTTCGCCAAAATACCTGAGCCTCCGCACCATCCGCCGCATGCGGAAGCGGCTGCTAAAGCCGCGCTGATGACAGATGCAGGGGGTAAGTGCATCTGCTAGCGCGGCTCAGCAAGGCCACCCTATATGTCCCAGGCCTAACACTGTTGAAGCAGCAAATATTTTATTGCAGTCAGCAGGAATTATAAGATTCACAAGATCTCTGTACAAGTGCCCATTAACACTGATACAAGATCTGCCAAGAGGACATAAGATCTCTGTTTAAGCTCTATCACAGCACAGTATGGACACACTTACACACTATGGTGTGAATAATGAAGAGACTACACACACACAACTACTATCCCCACTGGTAGCAAATACTTCCTGACAACTACAGCAAACTAAGTGTTAAAAAAACTAAAGGGCTCCATGTTATCCCTTTGCCGAGTGCTAAACTAAGCCCAGAGAGTGCAGCTGACTGCTGTAAGCACAGGGAGTCAGTAGGGTTGCCAGGTGTCGGTTTTCACTCGCCAGGCCGGTTAATTACGTTGCCTGTCCGATATAAATCGGAGGTAAATACCACACTGTGTCCGGTATTACCATTTGCGGTGGCGAGGGCAGCGGCAGCGCAAGCGGGAGGGCCGCCGAGGGAAGCAGTGCAGAGACTACTGAGACTGGGGGCGGGCGGAGCACTCGTGTGTCTGTCTGTGTGCAGCCTGTCCCTGATTGGAGGAGCGGAGAGCCAATCAGAGGAAAGCGGTGCGGAGCCCACACCCGGCACCAGAAGTCTGTGTGGCTGTCCTACACCTTGCAATAACAGGTAAGGACACATATGGGGGGAGTGAGGGGCCAGGTGTGAGATGGTGAAGAAGGGGGAGCCAGGGTGAATGTGACGATGGGGGGGCCAGGGTGAGATGGTGACAGGATGGGGGCAGGGTGAGATGGTAGAGGACGGGGGGGGCAGGGTGAGAGAGGTGGGTGGGGGGGTTGTGGGGGGGCAGTGTGAGAGGATGTGGGGGTGGGGGGTGGGGGGTGGGGGGGCAGGGTGAGATGGTGAGGGATGGGGGGGCAAGGGTGAGTTGGTGAGAGAGATGGGGGGGGTCATGTTGAGATGGTGAGCGAATGGGGGGCCGGATGAGAGGTGAGAGAATGGATGGGCAGGGTGAGATGTTGAAGATGGGGGCAATGGGCGAGATGGTGAGAGAATGGGGGGCAGGGGTGAGCATGTGAGATGGTCGGAATGGGAGGTGGGGGGGGGGGGCCAGGGTGAATGGTGACAGGAGGGGGGCCAGGGTGAGATGGTGACAGGATGGGGGGGCCAGGGTGAGATGGTGAGAGGAGGGTTGGTGCCAGGGTTAGATGGTGAGAGATGGGGGTGCCAGGTAGATGGTAAGAGGCAGGGGGGGGTGGGGGCCACGGGTAGATGGTGAGAGGATGGGGGGGGCCAGGGTGAGATGGTGACCCCTAGTACAGGTAGGTTAGGTCTGCCAGTAGACCCCTAGTACAGTGTATGTTAGTCTGTGAAGTAGGACCCCTAGTACAGGTATGTTAGGTCTGTCAGTAGGACCCCTAGTACAGTGTGTTAGGTCTGCCAGTAGGACCCCTAGAAGTGTATGTTGGTTGTCAGTAGGACCCTAGTACAGTTTATGTTAGGTTGTCAGTGGAACCCTAGTCAGTGTATGTTAGGTCTGTCAGTAGGACCCCTAGTACAGTGTATGTTAGGTCTGCCAGTAGGACCCCTGTTACCAGTTGTTGTTAGGTCTGTCAGGTAGGACCCCTAGTACAGTGTATGTTAGGTCTGTCAGTAGGACCCCTAGTACAGGGTATTGTTAGGTCTGTCAGTAGGACCCCTAGTACAGTGTATGTTAGGTCTGCCAGTAGGACCCCTAGTACAGTGTGATGTTAGGTCGCCAGTAGGACCCTAGTACAGTGTATGTTAGGTCTGCCAGTGGACCCCTAGTACAGTGTAGTTGGTTCGCCGTAGGACCCCAGTTACAGTGTATGTTAGGTCTGCCAGTTAGGACCCCTTAGTACAGTGTATGTTAGGTTGCCAGTAGGACCCTAGTACATGTATGTTAGTTGCAGTAGGACCCCTAGTACAGTGTATGTTAGTCTGCAGTAGGACCCCTAGTACAGTGTATGTTAGGTCTGCAGTAGACCCTAGTACAGTGTATGTTAGGTCTGCAGTAGGACCCCTAGTACAGTGTATGTTAGGTCTGTCAGTAGGACCCCAGTACGTGATGTTAGGTCTGTCAGTAGGACCCCTAGTACAGTGTATGTTAGGTCTGTCAGTAGGACCCCTAGTACAGTGTATGTTAGGTCTGTCAGTAGGACCCCTAGTACAGTGTATGTTAGGTCTGCCAGTAGGACCCCTAGTACAGTGTATGTTAGGTTCCGTAGGGACCCCTGTACAGTGTAGTTAGGTCTGTCAGTAGGAGCCCCAGTACAGTTGTATGTTAGGTCTGTCAGTTGGACCCCTAGTACAGTGTATGTTAGGTTGCCGAGGAGGACCCCTAGTACAGTGGATGTTAGGGCTGTCAGTAGGACCCCTAGTACAAGTGTATGTTGTAGGCTCAGTAGGACCCCTAGTACAGTGTATGGTAGGTCTGTCGTAGGACCCTAGTACAGTGTATGTTAGGTTGCCAGTAGGACCCCTAGTACAGTGTGTTAGGTCGGCCAGTAGGACCCGTAGTACAGTGTAGTTAGGTCTGCCAGGAGGACCCTAGTACAGTGTATGTTAGGTCTGCAGTAGGACCCCTAGTACAGTGTATGTTAGGTCTGCAGTAGGACCCCTAGTACAGTGTTGTTGAGGTCTGCAGGTAGGACCCCTAGTACAGTGTATGTTAGGTTGTCAGTAGGACCCAGTACAGTGTATGTTAGGTCTGCCAGTAGGACCCCTAGTACAGTGTATGTTAGGTCTGCCAGTAGGACCCCTAGTACAGTGTATGTTAGGTCTGGCCAGTAGGACCCCTAGTACAGTGTATGTTAGGTCTGTCAGTAGGACCCCTAGTACAGTGTATGTTAGGTCTGCCAGTAGGACCCTAGTACAGTGTATGTTAGGTCTGTCAGTAGGACCCCTAGTACAGTGTATGTAGGTCTGCAGTAGGACCCCTAGTACAGTGTATGTTAGGTCGTCAGTAGGACCCCTAGTACAGTGTATGTTAGGTCTGCCAGTAGGACCCTAGTACAGTGTATGTTAGGTCTGCCAGTAGGACCCCTAGTACAGTGTGTAGGTCCCAGTAGGACCCTGACAGTGTATGTTAGGTCTGCCAGTAGGACCCCTAGTACAGTGTATGTTAGTATCGCCAGTAGGACCCCTAGTACAGTGTATGTTAGGGTCTGCAGTAGGACCCCTAGTACAGTGTATGTTAGGTCGTCAGTAGGACCACTAGTACGGTATGTTAGGTCTGTCAGTAGGACCCCTAGTACAGTGTATGTTAGGTCTGCTAGTAGGACCCCTAGTACAGTGTATATTAGGTCTGCCAGTGGTAAGTCAATAAGTGCAAATAACCTGGGCTTTTTCATCAACTCGGGAACTCAGGGCTGTATTAAAAAGGTGGATGTGATATTTATATGTAACAAAGGGATACACATTTATATGTGTATACCTACTGTATATACGGCTGTATCTGTGTAATTGGCTATGATTGACATTTAATGTACATTTTATTGCTCTGTGGTGCTTATTATCTCAAACACATTTCATTTATGTAGATGCCTACACAAAAACACACAGGGATTAATAGTACTTAGTGCCTTGTAAACAAGATAGACAGTAACATTTCCACCCGGAGTCTGAACCAATTCCCAATTGGCTCCAATTACATCTTGCTGATAATTAATTGTTGTTGAAGTGTTTTTATCTTTTGTTTAATCTAAGATTACCCAGTGTTACCTCACCCTATTACTTAAAGTGTTCCAGCTAACAAGTCTGCAGGGAAAAAATGATGATGCTGAAGGATGAATATTATTATTTTTTTATTTAGAAGACATAACCCCTCCACTGCTGAGGTTCTTGTAATACATTTTTTTAATACAAGTGTCTGAAACACTTTCAGAGAGCCCACAAAGAGGCAAGTTTACAATTAGTCACACAGGGGGTCTGAAATAAACACAGAGTTTAGTTAAATTATTAAAGACATTATAGTGATTTTAGGTTAAATGCTGCCAACGTTGCTATACTAACAGACTTCATGTTTCTTTTCTCAGGTATGCACAGTGTTACCTTTTTGTGTCTCTGCTATTAACGTTTGCTGTTCTGACAAGATTAGTAAATCCAACTGCTAACTTATACCTACAGTATATATTTAGAGACAGAGGGAGAGAAGTATCTGCAAGGGGCAAGCAGTATCCAGTTTTCCAAGTGGCCCATTTTAAGTGGCATTATGTGGAATTGAGTTAAACCACAGTTGAAAAGAAGTGGAAAGAGAAGTGGACAACAGCACACCTATTGGCCTTGGATTCATGAGTTAAACTGAATTGGAAAGGAGGACATCTTCTATAAAAAATATAACACATTTATCCTTATCCTAATGTCACTTTCCGTGCCCTATCATCACTCAGCTCTCAGCACTAAACTTGCACTAAAAAGTGGGAAAAAAGTGAAAGTGATACAGCGCTAATGCTTAAATAGAGGAAGTACTGTGAGTAATAAAGTGATTACCAAAAACCTTAAATATAAAGGCTAGGCTGCCTAGTAATGGGGATCTATTCGGATCACCAAAAACATACAGATAACACAATATACTGGCACCTGAAAATAAACCATATAACCCGAGGTGATATCTGACCAGAGGATGGATACAGTCCTTAATGTCCAAACAATCTCCAATAGGATCTTGATTGACCATTAATTAATTATTTTTTTTATAGGAAACGCACTCTCCTGTTTGTTTATTTTTCTATGGACATTTGTTGTAGTGCTCCACCATTCCTCCTTTTTCTAAAGGAAAAACCTAATGTCATGGAGGATAAAGAGATTAGGTGTATCACAACCTACACCGGACAATGGCAGCAAGTGAAAAAAAATCCTAGGCAAACACTGGCATATACTCACCAGTGATGATGACCTCAAGTTGATACTCAGAGATAGCCCCACAGTGGTATGGCGGAGGTCAAGAAACTTAAAAGATATCCTTGTGCAAAGCCATTTCTCACGTCCAACCATAAGAGACACATGGCTTAAAACCACTGGCTGCTTTAAATGCCATGAATGTAAAGCCTGTGAATTCATTAAACAGGGAAAAACCTTCACGAACTGGGATAACACCAAAACATTTACACTTGACAGGTTCATTAACTGCAAGACCAATGGTGTTATCTACCTGGCCACATGCCAGTGTGGTCTCAAGTACGTGGGAAAAACCACAAGACAATTGAAACGCATCCTCGAGCATATTGGCTCTATTAGGAATCCCCAGGATACACCAATATCTCGCCATGTGAGAACAAAGCATGGGGAGATCAGAAAGTACTCACATTTCAGGGAATTGATCATATAGAGGCCAGTATATGTAAGGGCAACTGGGACAAACAGCTGCTCCAGAGGGAAGCCAAATGGATATACACACTCCATACACAATTCCCCAATGGTCTAAATGAGGGTTTTATGTATACACCCTTCCTCTAAGCAAAGACCTCACTTTCCTCTTGTGGAGGGTTATTTCATAATTAAGCTAAGCACATCCAAAACACAAGGAAGTGGAGAGGGAAGATACTTACCTTATCATCTTTCATCTGTCACTTAATTCATTTGTCAGTACCACAGCTTCCATGTTATAAGTGTCATCATAGCACTTCTCATACAGAAACAAAACGAGCTAAACAGATGCACCATCCAGTGGCTGTTTTTTGTATTACACAAGGCACTATCCAAGCAGTAAGCCTTCACATATGCGTCTGAATGGTTGCTATGGCAACAAAACAGTATAAAGGGGCAGTCTTAGACGCAGACACGCCCACCCCTGGAAGAAGTCATCTGTATCGACGAAACGTACGTCGGGTAGCAGGCACGGCTTGTGCCAGCTTTTTTAAATATCTAAAACTATTTATTGGATTTCCTACTATATATTCTTTTATATGCACTTCATTGCTGGATCCCGAGTTCTAGGCAGAACGTACAGGTCAATTAGCATTTTCAATTTGTATATATGTTTACCCATACCTACTGAGATATATGGCTTCTCAGAGCACAGTGCAAACGCCAAACACCAAGGGCTAAAGAGGTGACTCGTGCATACAATTCTGCAATTGATCTCTGCATAAGTAAACATCTGTTCCTGAGCCATACATCATATATATAGAAGGGTTTCTAAACGTTGACTCGCCACATATAGCGGGAAAAAGGAGGTAGACAGAGTCTGAAAATTAACCGCTATACCCCATCTACCTACGGATACTATAAAAACACTGTACTGGGACCAACACTCAACTTAAACAGTTGCCAACTTAGCGCTATATCAAGCCATGTCAATACATAAGCACCGTTATACATACTGACCAGGGAAACACACGCTTCCATCGCTGATCCCAAGTAACAACAGAGTGACTGCAGGTTTAAAACAAGCGCACTAATAAAGTGGAGAGGCACGAACGAAGTCGCCCCCAATGCTTGTATAGTCACGGGCACCCTCCCTACTGCAAATCTCTCTCTGTGGCAAAAGTCTACTGACTAATATTGGACACTAAGGGTTCAACACAAGAGTTCCACGTTATCTCACTGCCGAGCGCTCCACCGGTATTACACACTACAGTCAACGGGTGCTAACAGGGTGGCTCATCAGTATAAACAAACCGGCGGGTATAGGACATTGCTAGGTGAGAAACGAGCAAGTAAATGACCAAAGTCTCTAAAACCTGTCATGTGGATATAAGATCTCTGGATAAGCTCTATGCCAGCACAGTCTGACTCACCCAAATAATGTAGTGTGGCATAAAGAAAGAGACTTATACCAAACCACTATAATTACCCGGTAGAAAACACCCGCTGACATTTACAGCGAACAAAGTGTTAAACAAACCTAAGGGCTCCGTGTTATTCTTTTCCTTTGCTGAGCGCTCAACTGGGATTGCACACAGCGCAGCCTGACTGCTGCAAGCCCGGCGACTCATCGGTACACGCGAACGGACGGCTACAGAACACTAAGGCCTCGGGCATGGTGCCGCGGGCCGCGCTGATCTGCGCTCCTGCTCTGCCTCACCTGCTCAAACTGGAGCTTTTTTGTGTCCTGGCAGGCGAGGCAGTGAGCGCGCTTTGGGGGCAGTGCATAGGCGGGCCGGAGGCGTGTCAGGAGGCGGATCGGAGGTGGGAGGTGGGGCTAGTCCCTCACTCCCATTGGATATGAGCGGTCACGTGATCGCTCCTCCACTTCCCTGAGCGGCAAATTTTAAATTTGCCTGTTTCGCCAAAATACCTGAGCCTCCGCACACATCCGCACGCATGCGGAAGCGGCTGCTAAAGCCGCGCTGATGACAGATGCAGGGGGTAAGTGCATCTGCTCAGCGCGGCTCAGCAAGGCTCACCCTACTATGTCCCAGGCCTAACACTTGTTGAAGCAGCAAATATTTTATTGCAGTCAGCAGGAATTACTAAGATTACACAAGATCTCTGTACAAGTGCCCAATTACAACATGATACAAGATCTGCCAAGAGGACATAAGATCTCTGTTTAAGCTCTATCACAGCACAGTATGACACACTTACACACTATGGTGTGGAATAAATGAAGAGACTTACACCAAACTACTATACCCACTTGGTAGCAAATACTTCCTGACAACTACAGCAAACTAAGTGTTAAAAAACTAAAGGGCTCCATGTTATCCCTTTGCCGAGTGCTAAACTAAGCCCACAGAGAGTGCAGCCTGACTGCTGTAAGCACAGGGAGTCAGTAGGGTTGCCAGGTGTCCGGTTTTCACTCGGCCAGGCCGGTAATTACGTTGCCTGTCCGATATAAAATCGGAGGTAATACCGGACACATGTGTCCGGTATTACCATTTTGCGGTGGCTGAGGGCAGCGGCAGCGCAAGCGGGAGGGCCGCGCGAGGGAAGGCAGTGCAGAGACTACTGAGACTGGGGGCGGGCAGGAGCACTCGTGTGTCTGTCTGTGTGCAGCCTGTCCCTGATTGGAGGAGCGGAGAGCCAATCAGAGGAAAGCGGGTGCGGAGCCCACACCCCGGCAGCCAAGAGAAGTCTGTGTGGCTGTCCTACCTTGCAATAACAGGTAAGGACACATATTGGGGGAGTGAGGGGCCAGGGTGAGATGGTGACAGGATGGGGGAGCCAGGGTGAGATGGTGACAGGATGGGGGGGGCCAGGGTGAGATGGTGACAGGATGGGGGCAGGGTATGTGAGATGGTAGAGGATGGGGGGGCAGGGTGAGAGGATGTGGGGGGGTTGGGGGTGGCAGGGTGAGAGAGATGTGGGGGGTGGGGGGTGGGGGGGGGGGGGGGGCAGGGTGAGATGGTGGGAGGATGGGGGGGCAAGGGTGAGATGGTGAGAGGATGGGGGGGGGCAGGGTGAGATGGTGAGAGAATGGGGGGCCGGATGAGATGGTGAGAGAATGGGGGGCAGGGTGAGATGTGACAGGATGGGGGCAGGGTGAGATGGTGAGAGGATGGGGGGCAGGGTGAGATGGTGAGAGAATGGGGGCAGGGTAGATGTGAGGATGGGGGGGGGCAGGGGGATGGGGGGACAGGGGTGAGATGGTGACAGGATGGGGGGGCCAGGGTGAGATGGTGACAGATGGGGGGGCAGGGTGAGTGTGAGAGATGGATGGGGCGGTGCCAGGGTGAGATGGTGAGAGGATGGGGGTGCCAGGGTTAGATGGTGAGAGGATGGGGGGCCAGGGTTAGATGGTGAGAGGATGGGGGGGGCCAGGGTGAGATGGTGAGAGGAGGGGGGGCAGGGTGAGATGGTGACAGGATGGGGGGGCAGGGTGAGATGGTGGGAGGATGGGGGGGCCAGGTGAGAGGATGGGAGGATGGGGGGGCCAGGTGAGAGGATGGGGGGCAGGGTGAGAAGATGATGGGGGGAAGGGTGAGATGATAATGGGGGGGAGGGGAATAAGATGGTGATGGGGGCCAACCTGGGGAGATGAGATGATCATGATGATGGGGATATTAAATGTAGGGAGGTGGGGATATTTTAAATGTATGGGGAGGTTGGGGTATATTGTAAAAGTATTGGGGAAGGTAGGGTATATTTAAATGTATTGGAGAGGTGTTGGTATATTTTAAATGTATTGAGAGGTTGGGTTATATTTTAAATGTATTGGGAGGTTGGAGTATATTTTAAATGTATTGGGGAGGTGGGGGTATATTTTAAATGTATTGAGAGGTGGGGATGGTATGGGAGGGATTTAAATGTATGGGAGGGAGGTGGGGGTATATTTAAATGTATTGGGAGGTGGGGGTGCGTAATTTTAAATGTATTGGGGAGGTGGGGGTATATTTTAAATGTATTAGGGAGGTGGGGGTATATTTTAAATATATTGGGGAGGTATATGCCATACACAGAGAATAGTTAATCACCATAGATCTCACTAGGGCCTGCTATACCCTGAACCCCTCTCTCTATCAGTAGGTGTACATGATAAAGACGTCTCTGCCGGCCTATACAAACATACCACTGCTCATACGAAGTTTATGTGGCGTTTGATTAATTAAGATTTGGTCTTGTCACGCAACAAGACATCTCAATTTGGCAATACCTATCTCACTGTAACGGACGTGCTCACCACAAACCTGGACCGGACCGCGGGGCTGAGGTGGGGATAGATATACACCGACCTTAGACCACGAAGCCTGATCCGGGTTGCGAATTCCGTGGTCGTACGTAGCAGGGTCGGGACTGGAGAAGGCGGGATAGTCCGTGGACAAGCCGGGGTCAGAAGAAGGCTGAAGGAGAAGGCTGGGTAAACAATATCCATGCTGGGGTTCGGCAACAGGAGATCCAGTGCGTCAGCACAAAACAGCACCCCCTAGCCGGGTACAGCTGTAAGTAGTGGAGACCACCGGGAGCAGGAGATTGCAGCAGGTAACAACGATGCAGGCCTCTACAAGGAGAATATGCAGCAGGTATCCGGAAGCACCGATGTAGGCCTCTGCAGGACTGGAAAACAGAGAACAGGTACTGCAGACAGGACAAGAAACCCTGAGGCTTCAGTGTAACCGCGGCCGCGCGGTGGCGTCTGCCAGTAACAGAGAACTAAGACTAGAAGGCCAGACACAGGCTGTGGCAAACACAGTTACTAGAAGGTCTATGACCCACAACTTCCTGGTGGGCGGGGCAGGAGTTAAGTAGAACAGACAGCCAATGAGAGAGAGCTGCACAGGAGGCAGCATGAAGCAGGCTGCAGTCCAATTGCAGAAGCAGGTGATTCTGATTGCAGGTACAAGGGAAGGTTTTCCTACAAGCTGCAAGGTTCTGTAAGGACAAGGTTTCAGCAAAACCCAGGAGCGGATTCCTTACACTCACCGGCAACAAGACTGCTCTGATCCGGTGCATATACACCAAGAGTAACAGAGATACTGGTAAACTATTTTCTTGGGCATATAAATAACCACTTTCTGACCCTCCAAACAAAAGATCTATTTACCAACGTGAGTTACTGTGGTTCCATGCACTATTAAATACAAGGAATACTAAGCAAGGAAACCATTTTTTTATTTAAAATTCTGAAAAATCAAAAATGATATAGACATTTGGTCTTAATAAAATGTAATCTTTTAACAGACTCAGTGTGAGCATCATTGGACCTATATATTTTTACTTCATGGTCTGTTGTGCACCAATATTAGGGATTTCTGCAATTGGCAAGTACCCTCCAAATACGAACCACTTTTTTCTGACATTTTGTCTATCTCCCTGGTAGCACACAACCTCCATACGACTCCCCTGCTATAACAGTGTTTGGTGCGAGGTACTCCAACTCATTCCCTCTCAAATCCCTATACTCACACATATATTGAACTCCTACCTCAGTTCTGTTACTTTTCTCTCCTCCTTCAACCATGCAACACCTGTTCTAAAGAGCAACAGTTACATCTTTACTAAAAAAACAGCAAGTGTGTCTCGGTCTCTCCAACTATCCCCATGTCTCCCTCATGCCTTTTGTCTCTAAGCTCCTTGAACGCCTTGCATTCTCTTGCTTGCTCCATTTTCTTGCCTCCTATATTCTTTCTTATATCCTCTACAATCTGGCTTCTGCACTGCTCATGCCAGTGAAACAGCCTTCTACAAAATAACTAATGACATCCATGCTGCCAAAGACCAAGGTCTTTACACCCTTCTTATATTAGTTGACCTCTCTGCAGCCTTTGATACTGTGCACCACCCTCTTATCCTTCATATTTTCCCTGCTCTTGATATACGTAGTTCTTTCCTGGATTTTCTCTTAACTCTCCCATCGTACTTTCAGTGTCTCATTTACTAACACATCCTCCTCCTCTGTTGATCTCTCTGTGGGTATACCAGAGGGGTCTGTCCTGGGACCTCTTCTTCTCATTTCTCTTTACACACTCTCTTTGGGTGACCGTAGCACATCTCGTGGGTTTAAATATCACCCCTATGCTTATGACATACACTTTTACCTTTTAATCCCAGATCATACAGCTCTTGTACAGACCAAAGTATCTGAACATCTCTCCACTATATAATCATGGATGGACATCCACTTACTCAAACTTAACATGTCAAAGATGGAGCTCCTCATACTTCCTCCCAAGCCTGGCCCTCCTGCCCCACTACTGTTTGCAGAGCTATCATACAACCAGTACCATAAGCATGCTGCCTAGGTGTCTCTTTGGACTCCTCCCCCACATTCTCCTCTAACATTAAAAATATAGCTAAAACCTGTCAATGTTTCCTCTGTAACATTACAAAGATTCGCCCTTTCCTCTGTTGCTCTACTTCTCTAACTCTAACACAGGCCCTCATTCTCTCCCGTCTTAACTATTGCAACCTTCAACGGTCTGGGATACCATCCGCGCACCTGTCTCCCATACAATCTATCTAAAACACTGTGGCTAGAATCACTTTACGGTCTCCAAAATCTGTCTCAGCGTCTCTCTTGCTGAAATCTCTCTACTGTCTTCCTATTAAATCCTTTATCACTTACAACATTCTTCTCCTCACTTTGCTGCCTCTCCTCACATCTCAGCCCTAATTTTTTGCTATACACATGCCTGACTCTTGCGTACTGCTCAAGGATGTCTTCGGTCTCGACCTTTTTCATCTAAAGCCCTCTCCGATACCTGAAACCTCTCCCCCTCACTGCTTTTATGTCTGAAGTGCTTATTCCCATTATCTGTTATGTTATTACAGTGTGCCATGTGTATTTCTGCTGTTAGGTGCTATGTACTGTATATAGTTACATAGTAGATGAGGTTGAAAAAAGACGTAGATCCATCAAGTTCAACCTATGCTAAATTTAGACAACAGATACTTTATCCTATATCTATACTTACTTATTGATCCAGAGGAAGGCAAACAAAAAAAAACCATTACGGGGAAAAATTAATTCCTTCCTGACTCAAAGAATTGGCAATCAGATTAATCCCTGGATCAACATCCTTCCCATGTATACTTATTTGGTATATCCCTGTATACCTTTCCCATCTAAAAAGATGTCCAACCTTTTTTTTAACAAATCTATTGTATCTGCCATCACAGTCTCCATGGGTAATGAATTCCACATTTTAACTGCCCTTACTGTAAAGAACCCTTTCCTTTGTTGCTGGTGAAATTTCCTTTCCTCCAACCTTAAGGGATGGCCCCGAGTCCTTTGTACTGCCCGTGGGATGAATAGTTCTTTTGAAAGCTCCTTGTATTGTCCCGAATATATTTGTATATAGTTATCATATCCCCTCTTAGACGCCTCTTTTCTAATGTAAATAAATCTAATTTAGCTAGCCTCTCATCATAAGTTAGAATGTCCATCCCCTTTATTAATTTTGTGGCTCTTCTCTGCACTCTCTCTAGTTCCATAATGTCTTTTCTTAGGATTGGTGCCCAAATTTGTACTCCATATTCAAGGTGTGGTCTTACTAATGCTTTGTAAAGGGCATAATTATGTTTACTTCCCTTCCATCCATTGCCCGTTTGATGCAAGGTAAGATCTTGTTTGCCTTTGCAGCTACTGCATGACATTGGGCACTATTGCTAAGCCTGCAGTCTACAAGCACTCCTAAATCCTTCTCCATCAAGGATTCCCCCAATATATCTCCATTTAATTTGTAAGTCGCCTTTGTATTCTTGCATCCCAAATGCATAACCTTACATTTATCTGTATTAAACCTCATCTGCCATTTACCTGCCCACATTTCCAGTCTCTCCAAGTCCTTCTGAAGAGAAATTTAATCCTGCTCTGATTCTATTACCTTACACAATTTAGTATCATCAGCAAAGATGGAGACTTTGCTCTCGATCCCAACCTCAAGGTCATTAATAAACAATTTAAAAAGCAGGGGTCCCAGTTCCGATCCCTGAGGTACTCCACTCACGACTTTAACCCAACCTGAAAAAGTTCCATTTATAACAACCCTCTGTTGTCTGTCCTTTAACCAGTTTTCAATCCAGGTGCATATATTATTACTGAGTCCAATTTTCTTTATTTTGTACACCAACCTCTTGTGTGAAACCGTATCAAAAGCCTTTGCAAAATCTAAGTGCCCACATCAACTGACATTATCAGGTCTAAATGTCCTACACCTCCTCATCACAAGAAACAAATAAGGTTAGTTTGGCAAGATCTATCCTTCATAAATCCATGCGTGACTATTACTAATAATTTTGTTTCCAGTAGGTATTTCTGAATATTATCCCGTATTAAACCTCAAGTAGTTTTTCCTACTATTGGAGTCAGGCTTACAGGTCCGTAATTCCCCGGGTGTGGTCTAGCTCCCTTTATAAATATAGGCACCACATTGCTTTACGCCCAATCTTGTGGTACGAGCCTGTGTAAATGGAGGTCCTTGAATATTAAATATAATGGTTTTGCTATTACTGAGCTTAACTCCTTGTGACTCTTGGATGTATGCATCGGGGCAGGGGCTTTATTTACTTAAATTTTTTCAAGTCGCTTATGAACTTCTTCCTCAGTTAACCAATTGTTCATTAATATGGTGGTTGTGGCTTCCTCCAGCGGCACTACTATTGAACTTGATTCTTCCCTGGTAAACACAGAGTCAAGAATTGTGTTAAACATCAGCTTTTCCTTTTCTCCATAATCTGGCTAACACTCACCACTGAAAGGGTCCTATATTTTCATTTCTCATTTTTTGTTATTAAGGTATTAAAGAATTTTAGGGTTGACCTTACTTTCTATTGCAATCCTTTTTTCATTATCATTTTTGCTAATTTGATGCCCTTTTGCAATTTTAGTTAATTCCTTATAATTTGATATGATGTCTCTGTCCATTCTGACTTAAAGAACTAAACGCCCTTCCTTCTTTTGTCCATTTCCTCCCCTACCTGTTTATTTAGCCACATTGGTTTTGACTATTTCTTTTATACTATTACCCAAGGGTATACACTGATAAGTGTGCTTTTTAACAATTGTTTTTAAAGACTGCCCATTTATCTTCTACATTTTCCCTGCAAAAAAATCATCCCATTGTATTACTACTAGATTAGACCTCAGTTTATTAAAATCTGTTTCTAAAGTTTAAGGTCTTTGTTGAACCCAAGTAATCTTTTTTTGATAATTTATTTCAAATGAGACCATGTTATTCACTGTTACCCAAATGTTCCGACTTGAATATTTGTTATTACTTCTACATTGTTTGATATGACCAAATCCAGAACTGCACCTCTAATGGTTTGTTCCTCAATAATTTGGGGCATATAATTGTGAGAAAAGCGTTAAATAAAAAAAACACAGTCTGAGGTTATTTTGAAACAGAAATACACGTGAATTTATTCAAGTCAAGTGCACAAGGAGACAGCTTCAAAACAAAAAGCTCTCTCACAATACACACGTTATGCCATATATTATACCCCTAAAACTAAAGCTCCCCCTTTATGGGGGAGCTTGCACGGCACTAACATTACCTCATTTGTAATACATAAACAATACTAAATCTGATGTAAGTTTGCAATACATAACAAATGATGGAAGTGTGCGGCTACTAAAATGACAATCTTGTAATAATAACAAAAATGAAATGATACATACATTCTTTAAGGGGTTGAATGTGGAAATGATTTCTATCTTGAGTCCACCAGAACACTCAAATGCTGAAGAAGTTGGTTCTAATTCTGATCTCACTTTCAAGACTTACCTGGCACTTAAATGTGAGAAATCTTCTCTAATTTCGAATCTCACTCCTCAAGGCTTGTATGCCCCCTCCCTTCTCTGCAGCTGGGCTGGTCAGAGCTGGTGGTAACACACCGAGAGCGAAAAATCTTTTACCCACTATAATTTCATGCAGCTTCATACAGACAGAAGACAAAATGGAAGACACAAGCACAGCACATTACAACATAATTGACAGACAAGGACAGTAGAAACAATAACAAGATGGCTAACAAAAAATAGTCAGACAAAATGGCTGCTTTGACTCTAATGCTGTTATGTCAGACCCCCCTAATGTCTCAACTTCGTCAATCTCCTCTGATTCTTTAAAACATTGTTTTTTGAGATATTATTAGCATGATTTTAGTCCAGTTAACACGTTGGGAGGGACAGGGGTGCTCCCTATTCATAATGCTGCTTGAGGGTGTAGGACAGTGCAGGAGGGTGCCTGCCAAATGTAGTCATAGTTCTCGGTATGGCGTTACAGCCAAATCTTTTCCAGAGTTTAGAACATTATACTTGGCATTCTTTCTTCAAGGGACTGCTGTAAATTGGTTCTGCAAACAATGGCATTATGTCTGACAGAGGGGGTTGCATATTCGTGATCATGCCTTTGACAAACGTAACACAACATAGATGACACGAGTATCACAAGCACAAATCTACTGCATTCAAACATTTCGCTCTAATGATTCCTACAATCCAGCAGCCCCAAAGGGTCCCAGTCTTGTGAACTTCTCTTCACTAAGTCTTTCAATTTCTTCTATCTTATCTAACTCATGTTGTACCTTGCCACTCTGATTGGATGAAAACAAACATTGTTTTTTAATTAGGGCACATACACCTTCTTTTGATGCTAAAGATGTAATCTAAAGCCATTCTGTTTTGTAAGGCCATTAGCCTGATTGAACTGTTCTTGGTTTAGTGATGCAAAGGTGTAGTGGTGTGATTGAGGACATCATCTAACACATCTGTTAATGCGTTAAGCCTGTCATATAGTAACCCCATTCCTACATTTAGAACAAACTAACCCAAATTGTTCTTTCCATAAACTACTTCTTCAGTCCTTGCAATATTGGTTTGTTTTCTCTTGTTTCTGGGTTGGAGGCACTTGACCATAGAATGATTAACCATCATATATTTTGAGAATTGCAACAACAATCTAATACTGAGAATTTGTGATGTGTGTGGGTGAGATGGTGAAATTAGTGTGTAGTGTTACCTTAACCATGGTGATAGATATCTGCGCTGTATAAGGAACACAGCAGATGAGTATTGGTAACAGGCGTGTCAGAGAATCATCATGACAATCCTGTCATCTCTCTGTGGTTATATTTCGCAGACCCAATGGTCCATACATCTTAAAAATCTAACTTAAAACACTCTAAAGAATAAAAATATTGGTCTCTGAAAATGAAATGTTCTGATAGAAATCAGGAATATTGAGTCTCTGAAAAAATAGAATGTATTGAGTCTTTGAAAAAATGAAAATGTTCCTGATAAGATCAGGCCTCTGCTGGTATCTTCTTTTCCTCGTTGGTTAACGGTTCAAAGTTTATGTCTCGTCAAAACGTAATGATGTGGGCTGTGCTTTAGGTGACTTTGGTCTTTGGTGGAGCTGCTGGAACAAGCTTTACTGTACTTTGGGTCCAGGGAAAGAACTCTGCCAACTTTAATTGCTGTATTGGTGGTTAGTATGGCCTTTTCATCTGTGATGAAGAGCATGTTGCGTAGGAAATATTAACTATTTACCTTCTCGAGTAGGTGCACTTTCCAACTTTGCCTAGAGAGACTCAAAAAATGTATTAGTGGCATAATACTTATTAAGTTTTATTACCAATAGATGGTCCTTAATTGTTCCTTGAAATACAGATAGTCAAAGTCATACCATAAGTGTCTCATAGGAGAATAATTTATACCTAGGAACAAATTGTTGTATCAATGTGTTTTACTACTGTCTTAACATCCGATATAGACAGAGGTATCTCCTATTAATGCTCCTCATATTTAAAACTAAGCAGTAATGTGGACTTGACTGACTACAATGCTAAGTTCCTAAGGCTTTGGGCCTCAGCCATTGTCAAACCAATTGCTTCCATAACCAACTCACCTTTCTACAGGCCATATCCCTAGACCTGGGAAAACTACCAAAGCTGTCCCAATCTTCAAAAGGGGGAAAAAAACACTGTCTCAAACTACAGACCAATCTATCTTCTCCCCATTACACACTTGCTCTATTCATGCCTCACTGTCATCTCCTCCGTTGCAATGGTATCAACCCTTTCATTAAATACTAACTAACCTTAAAAACTTGCCCCACAAATTAAACATCCCAATAGCCTGAACTCATGGCTATTATTTCACACACAGTCGCTCCTACCACACCCATTGTGGCCAAGCACTGCTATCTACAGCACTTATTCCTCACCTGCTATCTTCTGTAAATGTCCTAAACCTTAGATTGTAAGCTTTAAGGGCAGGGTTTCCTTTCCTATTGTTTGGATTTGCTGCACTACTATTCTATATAATTCCCTCTACTGTATCTCTTGTGAAGTGCTGAGAACATTTTTGACGCTATACATAAGTCATACACTACAATACACTACTATCAAGTCATGGACAAACATGTGTTCACTCCCCAATTAACAATACTATCTAAGACAAATGCCCCTAGCCAATTCCGTCTGGCTCCACCCAAACAACTCCATTGTAACTATTCTGCTAAAAATATGAAAATGCCTTGCATATATAATACCTGCTCACTTATGTAACTGCATTTGAACTATGTATCACCTGTCCTTAACTCTATACCTAGGACACACCAAAAACGAGAGGTTACTCCCAGTGCAACATTTTCTGGCAAACATTCTACAAATAAATAATAAATTAGCAAATGGATGTTGTTTGCTTAATCAGCAGCCTTAGAATTATATAATTATACAGTGATTAACAGTAACTACTGCTTATTATAAAAAGAAAGAACCATGGAAAAATAAAGGTTAGAAGTATAAAATACATCACATATTCATATAATAGTCAAATGCTTTTGTATAGGACTTCACACTAAATTTCTTGTAATATAATCTTCTTTGCACAGTGCCGAAACACATGACAGCGTTTTATATATTTTTTTTAAGACACTCAGGAGAAAAAATTCAGAGCTTGTTTATCTTGGGCAATTTGCCAGCCCGGGCGTTTCGCCAAAAAAACTGAAAGTGCCAAAAAGATAACCAAAAACAGTTTCTCTCGTCTTCTAAATATTAATACTGGATTGAAACTTCAGCTCAAGTTAAAAATGGGAGCTCTCTACACAGCAATAAACCGAAAAAAATGTATGGCCCCTCAAAAAATAAAAATATGGCCTCTCAAAAATAAAAAATATGACCTTTCAAAAATAAAAATATGGCCTCTCAAAAATAAAAAATATGGCCTCAAAAATAAAAAAGGGACAATATAAACTGAGGTTAGATCAACTTATTGAACACACCCTATATAATTAACAATACGTGCAAGCTTAAAATCTCTCCAACATATCCTATCTATAGAAATGCAATTGAAGTGTTTTTACTGGTTTACACACAAAACAGAAACCACAATAGAGACACAAAAAAGAAAATAGAACAAAGTTCTCTCCTACACAGCGAATCAGCTTCTCAAAATAACCTGCTTTTAAAACTAATTTTTTATGCTCGGAGCTTTGAGTTAACTTTCGGATCTTTGCACATATCTTTGGAGAAAAAGGGGGGTTTTGGCGCGGTCTGTGTTATCTGCTGTATTCTGATTCTCTTTCTAGTTGCCATTAGAACAGAAGGAAAATAATATTTTTGGTTTAAAAGACCTATTCGGTGGCCAGACGAACAACCTTTTAAATCATTCCTTTCTTCTACTCTCTCTCTTAGGGCTGCTCTGCAATTACGGCAACATGCCTACCCTTTTACACTTTAAACACTTTCTGTCCCTTCCAAACAACATACACAGTCCTCTAATTGATCCCAATTTACTGCATATAAACCTTTCATAAAAATAACATCAATATCTACAGTGGCGACAACAGTTTATCGCACTGCGGCCAGATTCGCAAGCCGGGAGATTTCCCGGCTTGCGAGTGGCCGCAACCCTCGGCGGCCGCGTATAGACGCGCGGTCACGCGTCTTCGGGAGCGTGCGCCACCCTGCACGCGCGATCCAGCGTCCCCGAGGGAGCCATGTGTCCCGCATAGGGCGACGGCGGCATAGGGGTTCCGGGAGTACCGTCTGAACCCGGCAGCGGTATAGGGAGAGTCGCCCCGATCGGAGGGCTCTTCCGCTGCTTCGGCGAGCGCAGCCCTCACTCTGGGCGCGCGCCAGGCTACTGCTGCGGCCAAGAACGGGCAAATGCTCAAATAAACTTGGCCGCAGCAGTACTTCCTCAACCCCATCATATGCCTTAATTATCTATCGGCAAATTCACTTGCTATTTCTTTCCTATTCACTTTCTTTTTCACTTGTTATTATATTAACTTCTGTCCTGGCAATGGTACAAATTAATGCACCGCGACCCTTCTGTCCCTCAACATAATTCTTTTGACCCATATTAACGTAAGGTATGTTTCCCTGTGGGATTCAAAAACACACGAGACGGCGCTCCCTGAGCTTATCAATCCCACAGAAAAAGACCCCTCTTTCATTTAAACATCTGCGCAATTTGTTGATAATAGTACAAACAGTGCCATTCACTGGCCAACAAAATATCTTTATATTGTCTCTTTTCGTTCTCTGTATTCATTCTTTATTATTTTCGTCTGCAGACACACAATCCTTTGAGAATTTTTGGTTTCCCATTATTCCCCTGTTACAGAAATCAAATTTAATTGACCTGTACAATACTTCTTCGGTTACAGAAATCAAATTTAATTGACCTGTACAATACTTCGGCTACAGCAATCAACTGTTAATGGACCTGTACAATTTAGCGTTACAATAATCAGCGCAAGCTGATTACGTACAACTCTTTTGGCATGTTATTGTTCTGAATAGTGTAAATATGCAAATAAGGACCTGTCACAAGACTGTTCCCCAATCACATTTTCTCACCATAACTATACCAAAGAAAAACTTGAATCACTTCAGCGGGTCCAACCCAGTCCTGATAAACCTTATACTTTTATAACATGGATACAGATAAGACTTTCTAACCAGATATCCATGAATAACTCACTTGGTATGTTAATGACAAGACAGAGAAAATGTACAATCAGGGACCCTTCCTGCTCAGACAACAAAAATATTTATCACAACCCAGGACGGTCTGAATCAATCCCTTTAAGCACACAAACACTCACCTTCATCACCAAAACTTTTAACGGGACTCTTACCTTAGCCCCTAACAACTCTTAACAACTCTTACACTTTAAAATGAATACAGGAACAGAGAATTATAAATTCACGTGAAACTGCTAGGGATTCTTACTCATCACATCAGATAAGACACCGTTCAAAAATCAGCTCCACGCACCACTCAAAACAATTTAATCAGGCTATTTGTCAAAAAAATGCAGGTAGCCTTACCTTGATTCATATGAGCGCTCAGGTTTGAGTGATGGAGGAGTGATTCATCCGGGTGCTCGATTCCAATGATATTGAGTCCCTATTTCGGAATGCGCCATCTGAGAAAAGCGTAAATAAAAAACACAGTCTGAGGTTATTTTGAAACAGAATAACACGTGAATTTATTCAAGTCAAGTGCACAAGGAGACAGCTTCAAAACAAAAAGCTCTCTAACAATAACACGATATGCCATATATTTATACCCTAAAACCTAAAGCTCCACCCCTTTATGGGGGGGCTTGCACGGCACTAAACATGACCTCATTTTGTAATACATAACAATACTAAAGCTGATGTAAGTTTGCAATACATAACAAATGATGGAAGTGTGCGTCACCTAAAATGACAATCTTGTAATACATAACAAAAATGAAATGATACATACATTCTTTAAGGGGTTGAATGTGAGAAATGATTTCTATCTCTGAGTCCACCAGACACTCAAATGCTGAGAAGTTGGTTCTAATTCTGATCTCACTTATCAAGACTTCACCTGGCACTTAAATGTGAGAACTCTTCTCTAATTCGAATCTCACTCCTCAAGGCTGTATGCCCCCTCCCTTCTTCTGCAGCTGGGCTGGTCAGAGCTGGTAAACACCGAGAGCGAAAAATCTTTTAACCCACTATAACTTTCATGCAGCTTTCATACAGACAGAAGACAAAAGGGAAGACACAAGATCAGCACATTACAACGTAATTGACAGACAAGGACTAGAACCATAACAAGATGGCTAACAAAAATAGTCAGACAAAATGGCTGCTTTGACTCTAATGTTGTTATGTCAGACCCCCTAATGTCTCAACTTCGTCAATTGTCTTTAAGCACCCCCAAAAACCTGTTTCCTTTTGTTGTAACGCAAATCTCATTGCCCCAGTCTATGTTTTGATAATTAAAATCCCTCATTATGCAAACATGACCCAGTTTTGATGCCTTCTCCATTTGCAAAAGTATTTTAGCTTCCTCAATCTCACAGATATTTGGTGGTTTATAGCATATTCCCACAAACATTTTCTTTATACTTTTATCTCCACTGCTAATTTCTATCCACAAAGTCTCTACATTTGCATCATTCCCTTCATAGACATCATCCCTTATAATAGGTTTTAGATCCGGTTTACCATATAAACATACTCCACCTCCCCTTCTATTTGTTCAATCCTTCCGAAAAAGAGAATAACCCTCTAAATTAACAGTCCAGTCATGAGTTTCATCCCACCATGTTTCAGTAATGCCTATGATATCATACTGCTCCCTTGCAGCTATTAATTCAAGCTCCCCCATTTTATCTGTCAGGCTTCTTGCATTAGCAGGCATGCATTTAAGTTTTTTTTCAGCCTGTACTATTATCTTATCTGCTCCTTCCTTTCTGCTCCCACTTGGTTTAGTCTTTAGAAGTTTTCTAGTATTATCTGTATTTACTATGGGTGTCTCACTGCTTGTCAGACTCGCACTTGCCCCATTCTACCTCCATACCACCTTGTATCCTCATCTATTCCATTTAGTTCATTATCTGTTTCATTCCCCTCCCCCCTAGTTTAAAATCTCCTCCAACCTTTTTAGCATTCTCCCCCCTAGCATAGAAGATCCCTCTTCAGTGAGGTGCAATCCGTCCCTAGAATATAGATGGCACCTATCAGAAAAGGAGTCCCAGTGCTCTAAAAACCCAAACCCCTCCTTCCTGCACCACTTTCTTAGTCATGCATTAACCTCCCTGATCTCTGTCTGTCTCCGTGTGGTAGCGCATGGCACTGGTAGTATTTCAGAAAATACTACCTTGGAGGTCCTTGCCTTAAGCTTTTGGCCTAGATCCCTGTAATCATTTTTTAGGACCCTCCATCTTTCTCTAACTTTGTCATTGGTGCCAACGCGTACCAAGACCGCCGGGTCAATCCCAGCCCCTCCCCCAACAATCTGTCTACCTGATCCGCAATGTGCCGAACCCGAGCACCCGGGAGACAACAAACTGTTCGGTTCATGCGGTCCCGGCAACAGATTGCCCTAACTACAGTCCTAATAATGGAGTCCCCTACCACCACAATCTTTCTTTGTATCTGAGCATCATGGGTCCCCACTGTGCTGGAGGAACTATTCCCCTGGCTGCTAGAGGAATTAGTCTCCCCCAGCCTTGCCATTTCTGCCCCAACATTCCCAATATCTTCACTCAACATGGCAAATATATTGGGATGTGTCAGCTCAGAAACAACCTGCCTCTCCCTTTTGCCCCTGCTTCCCCTTCTAACTGTCACCCAGCTACCTACCTGATCCTCACTAACAGCAACCAAGCTACCTACCTGCTCCTCACTAACAGCGCCACCATCTGCACCACTAGTCAAAGCAAAGGCCTGCTCAGTGAGCTCTAATTCCCTTCCAAGATTGCCAATGTCCCTCAATATTGCAAGTTTCCACTTCAGATCAGCAATCTCTGATTCTAAAGAGACCACCTGCTCACACTTCCCACAGCGGTATGCTCCTTGGAACAGCTGCTCCAGGTGCACATACATGTGGCAAGATGTGCATTGAGTGGCATTTTCAATCCTGCTCATTCTAGCAACTATGAAGTTTATAAGTACTAACAGTAGACTGTACTTCAATAAACTATACCTTGTTTAACCGCTTCCTTGTTCAAACTGCTTCTGGTACATAGAGGATGCTATATAAATACATATATACATACAGTACATAAACTGAATTAACATCATGAACATATCTTAAATTACAAAGATGTAAACCTTTAAATGCACTAAATGTTGCTCCCCTGATCTCGTGTGGTGGATTAGACAAAACACACACACAGAAGCATTGAGTTGTGTAAATGTAGTTAGCAAATGTTAATCTGATTCATGCCCCTTATACTGGGCCACTTAAACAAATAAGCAAACACTGATAGGACATGACGACTAATTCCCACATTTCCAGAACCCACCTGTAGGTTATTGTGCATCTTCTGCACCATGCTGTTTCACCACTAGAGGGAAGCGGTTTACTGTGATATACCAAACAATACATTTTTTTAAATCCCTAATACTCTACATTAGATTTTTCAATTTCACATGACATTAAATACATTCTTATGTTTCTATAGCATCCCTAGACTTTTTCTTTAATCTTATTCTTAATATAACATGTACTTTATATTGATTATTCTTTTCTGAATGTAATTAATATAACACATGCAATGTTTCCAAAGTACAATCCAAGGGAAAGATTTAATGATAGTAGCAGTGCCCCCAGATTTCACGGTTCTAGAGGTGCTCTGTTCTGTAATTGATACAATATTGATATACAGTTAGATATTCTCTCTAAAATGTCCAGTGGTTACTGTATGTGTGTGGATACGACTACACCTAAAAATAAAACATAGCCTCCAATTACTTTTAAAGGGGTTATTTGAAAATTATATTTCTTATTCAATGTCTGTAGCACAGGTTTTATCACAAATTTTTAAAACTTTTTGTGTACCCAGCTTTACCATTTTGCTTGAATGGATTTAGCTCTCTGTATTACAGATTAGCGCTGTTACTTTCTTAATGATGCTTTGTTTATTTAATGCACCTAAATCCATCCTCCTAACCACTAATGCAGCCACATCAAGGGCAGTGTCTGATGAGTCTCCAGTTATCACTCAGATGAGATGAGAGTCACAGGAAGCAGAAGGTAAAGAAAACTCTTCTCATATATCACTCAGGCAGAACATTGAGAGCAATTCAGTCTAAGATTCGTCACCAGCAATGAACTCTCTCTTCCTTATTTCACTGCTTCTAGGTAAGTAGATAGTTACATTATTTACGCCTATGTTTGGCCAGGTGCTGCCTACTTTAGCTCAGAAATGTCATATTCACTCTGTGAGATCAGTCAGTGATGAGCACTAGTATAAAGTAAATTGTTATACAGAACCGTGTGTCTTCCACACTGGCTGCTACTGCTCCCGCCTGTCCCAAACTTTTCTAACTAAATGTTGAAACCATTCACATCACCATTATCCAGCTCTTTCTTTCCCTCATCAACATTTTAATGGAAAGCCCAACAATAAAGATCTCCCCATTCATCGTCGGTTATTGTTTTGTCTTTTATTCCTAGTGGTGGGAACATCCCATTGCCAAGTTTTTCAGCCTCGATTTATCAACGTGATGGAGGGAGACCCGGTAATTATCCCATGTCAGCAGAATGCAACTAACAAGGAAACAATGTTCTGGTACAAAAAGCCACTGGATGGGAGGTTTGAGTTTCTTGCAAGTGGATTTGATGACACTAAACAGGCCGGAACATTTACAATGACAATAGAGTCCAACAAGAGATCCACCAGCCTGAACAGAAGCCGCGCGGAGCCTGGAGATGCTGCCACATATTACTGTGCAGTGAGGGACACAGTGGTATCAGCTGGTAGAGCAGCAGCTCAGAAACTAAAGACATTCACAGCTCACAAGTTCTGGCCAAGAAAAGGAAACATCTGTCTATATGAATTTAACATATGGTTCCGCCTTCACTGTATAGAGACTGGTGCTGCTATGTAATGTGTTTTACATTCGTCTGGTGTGGCCAATACACTGTATTCAAAATATTTAATATTTTATTTGGAACATGCATATCCACTTTGGTTTTGATAGTTTTGCGCACAAGGAGACAAGGACAAATACATTTGTTTTAAAATACTTTATAAATATGTTTTTACTCCACTACTACAGATAGAAACATCAAATCTGACAGCAGAGAAGAACCACATGACTTACAGTCTGCTCATTTTTCCAGCTACCAGGCCACATTTGATCCTTGGTTTTCTTTTAAATTTAATATAGTTCGATGTCTATCCCAACCCTTTTTAAATTATTTTACTGTAATAGCCCCCTGTTATAGCACTGCTTTTTCTCTGTTGCATACTTCTCTCTTGCCCTTTGTTCAAACCCTTTTATGTATTTGAGAGTTGCTATTAATCATATCCCACTCCATTCCATCCCCTCTGAGCCGTACATATTAAGGTCCATCTGTTTTTTCCTTCACAAGTTTTATTATGTGTAGACTGTGCACAATTTTTGAGCAATGTTCTCCAGAACTGAACAGACTTCTCCAAGTGAGGTCTCACCAGTGATCTATTATGTGGCATCACTACCAGGGCCGGTTTAAGGTATTTGGCGCTTTAGGCGAACCTTCAGCCGTGCGCACCCACCCACCCTACCCCCCCTTTTAAAATTTTCCCCATAATGTCAGAATCCATTGTATGTTGGTTGGACTTGCCCCGTCCCGATATCAATTTCTCTCTCTCCACCCCACCTCTCTTTCTCTCCCCCAATTTCTCTCTTTCCACCTCTATCTCTTTCCCTCCACGTCTCTATCTCTCCCCCCCACCACTTTCTCCACCCCTCCCACAACCTCTTTCTCCCCCCCTCCCACCACCTCTTTCTCCCCCCTACCCACTTTCCCCCCCCACCACTTTCTCTCCTTTCCTCTCCCCTCCCCACCTTACATAGTTACATAGTTACATAGTAGATGAGTTTGAAAAAAGATGTAGGTCCATCAAGTTCAACCTATGCTAAATTTAGACAACAGATACGTTATCCTATATCTATACTTACTTATTGATCCAGAGGAAGGCAACCAAAAAACCCCATTAAGGGGAAAAATTAATTCCTTCCTGACTCCAAGAATTAGCAATCGGATTAATCCCTGGATCAACATCCTTCCCATGTATACTTATTTGGTATATCCCTGTATTCCTTTCCCATCTAAAAAGATGTCCAACCTGTTGCTGGTGAAATTTCCTTTCCTCCAACCTTAAGGGATGGCCCCGAGTCCTTTGTACTGCCCGTGGGATGAATAGTTATTTTGAAAGTTCCTTGTATTGTCCCTGAATATATTTGTATATAGTTATCATATCCCCTCTTAGACACCTCTTTTCTAATGTAAATAAATCTAATTTAGCTAGCCTCTCCTCATAAGTTAGAATGTCCATCCCCATTATTAATTTGATGGCTCTTCTCTGCACTCTCTCTAGTTCCATAATGTATTTTCTTAGGATTGGTGCCCAAAATTGTACTCCATATTCAAGGTATGGTCTTACTAATGCTTTGTAAAGGGGCATAAATATGTTTTTTTCCCTTCCATCCATTGCCTGTTTGATGCAAGATAAGATCTTGTTTGACTTTGCAGCTACTGCATGACATTGGGCATTATTGCTATGCCTGCAGTCTACAAGCACTCCTAAATCCTTCTCCATCAAGGATTCCCCCAATATATCTCCATTTAATTTGTAAGTCGCATTTTTATTCTTGCATCCCAAATGCATAACCTTACATTTATCTGTATTAAACCTGATCTGCCATTTACCTGCCCACATTTCCAGTCTCTCCAAGTCCTTTTGAAGAGAAATTGCATCCTGCTCTGATTCTATTACCTTACACAATTTAGTATCATCAGCAAAGATGGAGACTTTGCTCTCGATCCCAACCTCAAGGTCATTAATAAACAAGTTAAAAAGCAGGGGTCCCAGTACCGATCCCTGAGGTACTCCACTCACGACTTTAGCCTAACCTGAAAAAGTTCCATTTATGACAACCCTCTGTTGTCTGTCCTTTAACCAATTTTCAATCCAGGTGCATATATTATTACTGAGTCCAATTTTCTTTATTTTGTACACCAACCTCTTGTGTATCAACCGTATCAAAAACCTTTGCAAAATCTAAGTAGACCACATCAACTGCATTACCCTGGTCTAAATTCCTACTTACCTCCTCAAAGAAACAAATAAGGTTAGTTTGGCCTGATCTATCCTTCATAAATCCATGCTGACTATTACTAATAATTTTGTTTTCCATTAGGTATTCCTGAATATTATCCCGTATTAAAACTTCAAGTAGTTTCCCTACTATTGAAGTCAGACTTACAGGTCTGTAATTTCCCGGTTGTGATCTACTGTAGCTCCCTTTTTAAATATAGGCACCACATCTGCTTTACGCCAATCTTGTGGTACTGAGCCTGTGGAAATGGAGTCCTTGAATATTAAATATAATGGTTTTGCTATTACTGAGCTTAACTCATTGAGAACTCTTGGATGTATGTCATCGGGGCCAGGTGCCTTATTTACTTTAATTTTTTCAAGTCGTTTATGAACTTTTTCCTCAGTTAACCAATTGTTCATTAATATGGAGGTTGTGGCTTCCTCCTGCGGCACTACTATTGAACTTGATTCTTCCCTGGTAAACACAGAGGCAAATAATTTGTTTAATACCTCAGCTTTTTCCTTATCTCCAATAATCTGCCTGCCCATCTCACACTGAAAGGGTCCTATATTTTCTTTTCAAATTTTTTTGTTATTAAGGTACTTAAAGAACTTTTTAGGGTTGACCTTACCTTCTATTGCAAACCTTAATCTCTCTCCTTCCCCACCTCTCTCCCTCACATCCCTCTCAAGCCCGCCATCCCTCACCCCTCCCCCATCTCTCATCTATCTCTCTCTCCCCTGCCCTCCTCTCTCTCCCACCCTCTCTCACCCTCCCCCCCACACCTCTTTCTTCCCCCACATCTCTCTCTCCTCCCAGCTCTTTCTCTCTTCCACCCACATCTTACTCCCCCCAACCCTAACTCCCTCACTGCTCTCTCTATCTCTCTCTCCCCATATCTCTCTCTCCCCTAAGCTCTATCTCTCTTCCATACACCTCTTCCCCCCCACCACTCTCCCCCCCCTCTGTTCTCTCTCACCTTCCCACCTCTCCTTTTCCTTCCCACCTTAATCTCTCTCTCCCTACCTCCCTCTCCAACATCCCTCACACTCCCGCCAGTCCCTCTCTCTCTCCCCCCCATCTTTCACTTCTCTCTTCCCCCCCACCTGTCCCTCCCTCTCCCCCACGGCTCTCTCTCCCCTTCCCCACCCTCTCTCTCACATTCCTTTCTCTCCCCTCACCCTGCTCTCTCCCATCACCCCTCTCTCCCACCCCATCTCTCTCTCTCCCCATGTCTCTCTCTCCCCTAAGCTCTCTCTCTCTTCCATACACCTCTTTCTCCCCCCACCACTCTCACCCCCCACCGTTTTCTCACCTTCCCACCTCTCTTTTTCCTCCCCACCTTAATCTCTCTCTCCCCAACTGTCTCCACCACATCCCTCTCTCTCCAGCCATCCCCCCATCACCCACCTATATCTCTCTCCCTATGCTCCTCTCTCCCCCCACCCATCTCTCCCCCCTCATCTCTCTCTCCCCCGTATGCCTCTTTGTCTCCCCCCAGCCCTCTTAACCCCCACCTCTCATTCTCTCCCCCCGCCCCACCTCTCTATCTCTACCCCCAGCTTTCTCTCAATCCACTCTCTCTCCCCTGCCCACCTCTCTCCCTCCCACTTCTCTTTCTCTCTTTCTACCCCCATATCTCTCTCCCACCAGCTCTCCCCCATACCCACCTCTCTCTTCCCCCACCCCTTTCTCCTTCCCACCGCTTT
The DNA here is from genome assembly GCA_036426205.1 of Ascaphus truei. NCBI lineage: Eukaryota > Metazoa > Chordata > Amphibia > Anura > Ascaphidae > Ascaphus > Ascaphus truei. The sequence continues at coordinate 94,848 of WSYH01000333.1, forward strand.
CTCTCCTTGCCACCTTAATCTCTCTCTCCCTACCTCTCTCTCCCACATCCCTCACACTGCCACCAGTCCCTCTCTCTCCCCCCAACTGTCTCTCCCTCTCCCACATAGCTCTCTCTCCCCTTCCCCACCCTCTCTCACATTCCTTTCTTTCCCCCCACCCTGCTCTCTCCAATCACCCCTCTCTCACCCCCTCTCTCTATCTACACCCAACTTTCTCTCTCTACCCCCACCCCTCCCTCTCCCTTCCCCACCCCCCCTCTCTCTCCCACCACCTCTCTCTCCCCCCACCACTGATCTCTCCTCCGCCCCATTTCTCCTTCTTCTGCACACCCTCTCCTCCCACCCCCTTACTCTGTCCTTCCCCCTCTATCCCCCCTCTCACTCTCCCCCTCCCTCTGTGCCCCTCTCTCTCTCCCCCACATGCTGCCCCTCTGTTTTTACACGCCCTCCCTTCCATTTTTACAATCTCAAAATTAATGGTACAATTTTTATTGGTTTTCATTGGTTCTTTTAATGTTTTGATTGCTTATTAGTTATTGGAATACTTCACTGTGAAGACCTTTAGAAAACCTGCTGAAGAATGCTACATTTGAGGACCAATTAGCTTTTACAAGATCACTAATAATCACCCTGGCAGCTGTTCTGTAGGATAACATTTTAAGGATTACAGTATTTGCTTGGTGACTTTCCTGCCATACGTACTGTATGGGCATAAGCTGAGAAAGGAATGTATATACATTTTAGTACTGTAATTCATTGATTATTTAAAATGCAAACACTTTTACCACAAATACTAATAACTTCTCTATAAAAGAGGGACAATGAAACTGTTTGAACTGATTATACATCCAGTTTTTCCCATTTCATCCTTCTCAAGGCTGTCTTCACCCCCTTGTTTCTCAATGAATAAATTATGGGATTCCACATTGGAGAGTGCAGGAATCGGCAATAGTCACTTCTACTAAAAAGTCCATTGGGTTCGGCTTCAGATAAATGAAGACTGGAGGTCCGAAGAACATGGAGTCAGTGATTACGTGCGAGGTGCAGCTGGAGATGGTTTGTGCCTCCTCTCAGAGGTGCTAATATTCACTATGACAATCACGATGAGGACATAAGATTAGTTATGGGCAGAACAGTCTAAATCTATTCCCCGGAATTCCACGAGAGAGAAAGAGAGGAGAGGGAGGAGAAAGAGAGGGAGAGACAGAGACAGAGAGAGGAGAAAAGATGGACTACCTTGTTCTACTGGCTTAGAAGAAAATGGGTGCCACTTCTGCTGCTCTACGGATTACAGTAATAACTGTGATTCAACAATCCATATTTCTTGTGGAGCACAGATGATTTAGCTCACTCTGCTAGAGTTGTGGCTTAGAAAAGTAGTGATTGTGGGCTCTAGTCCTTTTTGGCCTTACACCATTCCAGCCATTAGGTTGTTACCTTAAGCTTATGTACTCTATATACTGTAGTTGGTATGGGAATCCTTTTAGGAAGTGTGTGATGGGACTTATTTTAATATACTTTGTATAGCCATTAGCATATCTCCCAGCCAGGTACCTCAGCTGTCTTCCTTTTTCAGCACCGGCATGTCTCCTTAACTTATTTGGTGGGACATTTGAGGGATAGGGAGGTCGTCTATGCAATGATCGTGAAAGAGTGCCTGGCCATAGTTTGGGCTCAAAAGAAATTGCAGCCTTATGTGTATGGGAGGCCCTTAACGGTGATTACGGATCACAACCCCATAAGCTGGTTGCAGCGGGTGTCAGGGGAAAATGGGAAGTTGTTGCATAGGAGCCTTGCCCTTTAGGAGTTTGATTTTACAATTCAGCACAAGAAGGGCAGTGAGCACAGCAACGCCGATAGACTTTCCCGGCAGGATGACTCCCAGCCCTAACAAAAGGACTTCAAGAGTTTTCAGGCTTGGGGTGCCATCTGATGTGGTAGCTACCCCAGAGCCTTCATCTTGAAGGGGGAGATGTGATGGTAGAGGCAGCCAGCCTCACATAATAAAGGTGAAGCCCAGCTGGTTGCCAAAAAGTTGTGTGTAATGGCTGCTTCTGTGAGGCTCATTTTAGCCTGTATGTTATGTGTTTTGTGTAACCTCTTCCAGGAGAAAGCTAATATCACAATGAGATATCTGGAATGGGGAAACTGTGTGTCTTGGGGAACTGGGATTGTAACAAAGCACTTTTACTCCCTGTGTTAGTGTTTTTCCCGCACAGTTAGTAAGCCAGCAATGTCCTTTGTGTTTCCAGTATTTCTCCATGTGCAGAGACAGTAATTCACTTAGCTGGGTTGCATACTGAGAAATATCGGTTTGTGGAAGAGCTTGGGAGTGGCTTGAGTACCTGGACAATGGTGAGCAGGGAAGGGCAGTGACTAAGGTCTGGGAATTGGTTCTCGGAGGTGCAGAGCCTTTGTTCCCCGAGATGCTGGGGCGCTTATCGCACAGGGAGTATGGGGCTGGACGGGGAACTGTTGTTGTGTCTCAGCTCTGTATGGACGATTCCTATTGGCCAATTCGAATTTCCTGCTCGCCAGTAGCTCACTCACCGATGGGCAGTCCAGAGTCCCTAGGCCTGCCCCTTCCTCTGATTGGTGCAGCCAGACGAGCCCTTGTCCTCTGATTGGCTGCACCATCACAATCTGTGCTCTGATTGGTCAGCGGCCTCTGCTCCAGCAAAAAGATAGGAGATTGAGGTCTATGTAAGGGGCATGGCTGATCAGAGTACCAGAAGATCTTAACAGGTTCGATGAAGGAGAGATGGAGCACTACTACAAAAACAATTGCTAGAGAGTGGGTCCCCAATAAAGGTTTAATGGATCAGAGCATGGTACAAGAAAAAACGAGCCCTAAGGCTCCCTTTTACACCGCAATAATCCTAGTCAATATATCAATCTGGACACAAGCAAGTGTGAGCATTCACCATTCAAGAGGTGGTACTCTTCCAGTTTATTGATGTTATTGGATTTGGTGTTGTTAATCTGTAGAAGGTCACCTCATGGTGTGGGATACTTCAAGGACACTATTCATGGCAATTATGTCGTTATAAGCCTGGCAGCTTTTTGGGTTAGTGTTAGAGCACCATACAGCATTTTTTTATACCAGAAGAACTTAGAATTGAGTTTGAGTCGATATTAGAGTTGATCCTGGAGCGTGGATCGGAAACTATGACGGCGGGCTATTCAAAAGTGCTACTTGTCGAATAGCACTGAGAAGACAGAGAAGAAGCTGTTCAGGGCAAGCCTATCGAAGCAGGCCCCTGAACCTACAGTAGGTGAGGCTAGATTCTTCCCCTTCAGGCCCCAGTTTGTGAGTGTTACACTGTGATTGTGTTATTTGTGTGTTTGTTGGCTTGCCAGAATAAACTTTTGTTTATTCAACTACTGTGTCCTTTCTGGTGATAGTGATCCTGGTGTGAAAAAATCTGGTCTCCCGTGACACATCTTTTATGGGTTCAACTAAGACTTACCTTTTAAGAAAAGCAGATTTTATTAAACTGAGGACTACAAGTAATACACTGGGATGATGTTTTTGCAGGGAAAATGTAGAAGATAAATGGGCAGTCTTTAAAACATTGTTAGAAAAGCACACTTACCAGTGTATACCCTTGGAATTATAAGGAATGTAACAAAAATTGCAAAAGTGCAATCAAATTAGCAAAATGGATAATGAAAAAAAGATTGCAATAGAAAGTAAGATCAGCCATAAAACGTTCTTTAAGTGGATTGTCAGTGATCAGAAAACAAGTCCGGTTTAACTTTTTCAGACTGATTCGCAGAAATCCGCGGCCCCAAAAAACGGCCAATCCGCAAAAGAAAAACGCCTCTCTCTACTCATTGGAATTACGAAGACATTAAACACCACACCCCAGCATGATCTTTTTGGGAACCCCTCCGAACTCAGCTCCTGCAGCTTGTCTTTTTCTTGGCCTCTGGATCTTTGGAGTGGTTGTCCTCTTGGGTCAGCAACAGCAATCACGTTATGTCTGTTTAATTAGATTTTCCCTTGTAGATAGTACTCCCAAAGGAGGATATGAAGGGAATAAAAGGAGAAACAAAATGTGTAAAACCTTTTAATAAAAATGTACCTTAAAATAAAAAAGAGGTAATCAACTCATATTCTGTGAGTTAAATATGGGCAGTAGAGAGTGTTTAGCGAGTCTCTCACACTCGTGGTTGGAAACGCCGATTACCAGTCCTCCTCACACCGGCGGCTACTTCCGCATCACGTGGTCTGGTCCAGCTCAGCTCTCGCAGGATTTTGTCTCTGTTGAGTCAGAAGTTCACTGCCGTGGCTCCGTTCAAATCTCTCTCTGGACAGTCTCTCGGCGTGTCTCTACCTGCACCAATAACGCTTGCCCTACGCGTTTCTCCACTTGGGCTTCATCAGGGGCTACTGAATGAGAATTTTAATCCTAAGAGAGGTATATTAGTATTTTATGTGGTAGTGTTAGGACTTGCGAACAGGTGTCTGCCTTGTCGTGGCTCACAAGCTTACAATGCTTTGGCCAAAGGGTTAAACTAAATGACCCTTTTTCAAGAGAATATATAAGTATTTTACTGTGTATTTTTGTCATATTGGATGTAGCATTGGGCTTCTCTGTCGTCTGTTAATTACGAAGACATTGCAAGTTTTTACTATGTCCCTGCACAGCTGTTATATTTTTAATTACCCCAAGATGGAGACCTTGAGCTTCCTACAAATTAAGACTTGAGCTTCCTTCAATGCCTCTGCCTATGGCAACAGTGCTAACTGGTGAATAGCCAAATGTAAGGTGATACTTAGGAAGAGTGTAACAGAGACTCCTGGACCAATAGAGAAAGAGATGGAGGAGACAGGAGTTAAGAACAGCAGAGAGGGTGGTGAGAAAAATGTTAAATGTATAATATTAATAGAATCATTTAATTTAAAATGATATAAATGCAATAAATGCAATAAAAAAACACTTTCTCTTATTGTTCCCAGTATTAGGTTTAGCAGGTTTTTTTGTTAGCTTTAACTTCTTCTCAGGAGAGACACCGTGCTTCTTTTATCTCGGAGGGGATAAACCGAGAGCTACTTGCTTAAGTCAGTGTAGGGTTCCACGTTACCTCGTTCTGCATTGAATGAGGTAACATCTGAGGGAATATAATTGATTGTAATTTAAAGCCCAATATTCAGACATGTTATTCACTTAGTAAGCATCCACACCTTTCATTTGGTAGCATCCATTTTCACGGTGTTTGCATAATATTAGTCTTAGTCATTTGTTAATAGTAATTATTTTTACATACTGTAGTGGACAGTGTTAAAAATATAACTTAATCGGGAAAGAAGTGAGCTGGTACTTGGTCTTTCACTTCCCTTAGAGTCACCAAAAATACTTTCTCCCCCTCCATCCCCCTCCCCCAATGATGAGCAGCTTTAGCAGCCATAAAAACGAGGTGTAGTGGGAAGCTGTCAGAATGAGGTGGCATTCGATTATGGAAAAACAAGTCCTCTAGTGCCACATCATACCTAACATACAGGGGTTGACAATGTGTATTCAAAAGTTCACCCTTACACCTGTTTCCTGTTTAGGTTCCTCCCATTTTTCAATCGTTGCCTCACACATGTAGATATTTGCAGCCTGACTGATGGTGCTTCATCTTGTACTGTACATTTCCCTCTGAGGTTTTCTTCTGCGCAGGCTGAAAATGCCAACTTTTAGATTGAGAACCATGAGGAAACTTGGTCACTTCATCCTATTTGTCCTGCACCTTTGGTCAGGTATGGTACAATCATGATGGCTACAGTATTTATTGCTGGAGAGCTGTGCAGCACAAACATGCTCCTCCAGTGATATTATCAGGTACTTGTAGAAAAGGTTCCTACAGCATGTGAGGATCCAATTAGGTTACAACATGAACTGAATCTTTAATTCAATATCTCCTGGATTACAGTTCTGGTATCAGACATCAATCTCTCTCTCTCTCTATCTTCCTCCCTCTATCTCTAGTAATGCTAGGTAAATATACACAATGTTCAATCAATGGAGATGATTTTAATTATCCTGGATGTCATAATGTTAAACTGGAATAATTTCTCTTTCAGGAGGTGTTTTCGGAGATTCGGTAGAGCCAAAGGAGTCCAAAATGTTCATTGAAGAAGGAATGAATTTCACTTTCTCCTGCTCTTCCTCCACAAGCTATGCCACAACTTTCTATCTTTATTGGTACCGTCATTATCCCAACAGAGGTCCAGAATACATATTGCATAAAGCTAACAAAGGAACTGCCTCTGAATCACCTACTTTTACTAAAGGGAGGTTTATATCTGAGGTGAATTCGGACTCTACAAATCTGACCATCGTTGACTTGAAGATGGTGGATTCTGCCACATATCACTGTGCATTGCAGAGGGCACAATGTGACAGAGCTCAGCTGAGCAGCTACAGTAACCTCAGTCACTAGAGGATGTAGCTAAGCTTGTGGGAGGGAAGTTCAGTAATTGTGGTTCAGTAGTTTCATTTTTAGATAAGTAAAATGTTTTCACCCACAGTCAAACCTTCAGGACACATTATGGGTATATACAGTATAAGTTATAGCGGTTATTTCATTTACATCAGATGAAAGGTTGTCCACCAAGAAGTCATATTATTAGTCTACAGGGGCTAGAATCAGGCTAATGCTTGTTATGCTTTTGGAGGGCCTAAAAGAGAATTCTTCTGGGATGAGGATTACATCTCTTCATTTAGATAATAATGCAAAATCAAGCTCTCTTAATGCATCGAAAGGGACGAGACATTGAGAAAAGAGTTCAAGTATTGTTTTATTTGGAAGAGGGTAAGGTGACTAAGTGGGATGAATCCCCAAAGGTTTCCTTCTGTTTGATTGGCCTTTACACCATCTTTGGTTACTGGTGAATTGTGACTATTGTAATGGATGTACAGAATAGAACAACCTCACAGTTATGGGGGTAGGAGGCCATTCATGAATGAAAGAAATATGAAAAACAAAATAATCTGTTGGCACTCCAGGAAAAAAAGTGTTTACCGATCCGACGGCTAGGAATACCAAGGAACCATTCTCAAGGATATATCCATGTATGTGTGTGTATCTCTCTCTCTCCACACATATATACACATATACAGTGTTCGACAATTAATGATAACCACACGCCCGTGGCGAGTGGATTTAGGCCGCTGGCGAGCCGTTGCTGCGGCTCTATGAATTCCCCTGCTCACGCCCAATTTTTTTTATTTTTAATAAACAAATAATCCCCCTCCCTGATTGGGTTAACGCGGGGAAGAGGGCCGGCAGGCAGCTCTGGGTTATCCCCTTCCCCCGATCTCCTTCCCCTCCTGCCCCTGATCTCCTCCCCCCTCCTGATCTCCTCCCCCCTGTCCCCGATCCCCGCTTGCTGCTTGGGGGTCCGCTTCGGGGGGGGGGGCATGCCAGGAGGCTCACAGTGTGCAGGCTGCCGGTGCACAAGCACTGGCTCTTCTTACTATCCGGCAGGGCGAGCGCAGGCCAAGGCACGGTGTGGGGTAGGGAGGCTTCTTCCCAGCCACCGCCAGCGGCAGCGGGCCTTGAATTCACAGCCGTCCCTGGGAAGTGATCCGTGATAACTCCCTGACAGAGGAGCAGGGGATTCTGGGAGCTGTAGTTCTGCTGAATGGGAGGCAGAGGAAACACTTGGGCCCTCCCGGCCGCCTGTTCATTCTGCTCTCTGTGCTGAAACATCTAATCTGGCTGACCCACGGCTTTCTCCAGGTATACTAGTAGCTGCTGAAGCAGAAGGGACACATGGTGTGTGTTTGGGGTGCTGAGCATCTGAGAGAGGGGATGTGTGTATGTGTGTGTGTGTATGTGTATGTGTGTGTGTGTGTGTGTGTGTGTGTGTGTGTGTGTGTGTGTGTGTGTGTCTGTGCGGTACATGTCGGTGAGGTGTGTCTGTGAGTGTGTCTGTGAGTGTGTCTGTGAATGTGTCTGTAAGTGTGAGTGTGTCTGTGAGTGTGTCTGTGAGTGTGAGTGTCTCTGTGTGTGTGTCTGTGAGTGAGTGTGTGTGTCTCTCCCTGTGACACCCTCTCCCTGTGACACCCTCTCCCTGTGTCACCCTCTCCCTGTGTCCACCCTCTCCCTGTGTCAACCTCTCTGTCCCCTCTGTGTCACCAACTCCTCCGCCTTGTCACCCTCTTCCCTGTTGTCACCCTCGTCGTCCCCTTCCGTGTCTCCTCTCCCTGGTGTCACCGGGCTCTTCTGTCACCCTCTCCCTGTGTCAACCCTCTCCCTGTGGTCACCTTTCTTCCTGTGTTCACCCCTCCGTGTCACCAACAGCATCTCCTTGTCCCAGCCCTCTCCCTGTGTCACCCTCGACCCTGTGTCAACCCTCTCCCCGTGTGTCACCCCTTCCCTGTGTCACCCTCTCCCTGTGTCACACCCTCTCCTCCTCCCTGTGGTTCACCCCTCGCCTGTGTCAATCCCTCACCCTTTTCAACCCTCTCCCTTGTCAACCTCTCTCCTGTCACCTTCTCACCCTCTCCTGTGTCCGTCATCCTGGGCTCCATCTCCATGTGTCAACCTCTCTCTGTGTCACCCTCTCCCTGTGTCACCCCTCTTCCTGTGGGTCACCTCATCCTTCTCTCTGTGTCACCCTCTCCCTGTGTCACCTCTCCCTGTGTCACCCTATCCCTCTACCTGTGTCATCGCTTCATCACTCCCCCCTCTCCCCTCCTCCCTGTGTCACCCTCTCATCCCTTCCCTCTCCTGTGTCACCCTCTCCCTGTGTCACCCTCTCCCTGTGTCAACCCTCTCCCTGTTTCACCCACTCCCTCTCCCTGTGTCACCCTCTCCCTTGTCACCCTCACCCTCTCCCTGTGTCCAACCCTCCCTCTCCCTGTGTCCACCCTCTCCCTCTCCCTGTGTCACCTTCTCTCCCCTGTGTCCCCTCTCCTTGTCACCACTTTTCTTCTGTGTCCTTTTTTTACTTCCTCTATTGTCCTATTTTCCTTTTTTCCGCTTCATATTTTTTATTTAAAAATTTTTCTATGCTCTCCTCTGTCTTTACGCTCTTTTTTTTATGTCGCTCGATCCCTTCTCTTCTGATCTTGAATTTTCTCTGTCTTCTTTTTTGTTTTTCTCATAGTCCTTCCGATCTGCTTTTCGTCTCCCTCTACCTCCCCCTTCTTCCCCTCTCCTTCGACTCTGCTCCACCTCACTGCTCTCTCTGTCCTCGGTCACCCTCTCAGTTACACTCTTCTCTGTCGTTCTCTTCTACCTTAACACCAGACATCCCTGTCTCTCCCGCTACTGCCTCGTGCGTGTCTCGGTCTTTCTAGCATCTTGGTGATCTTATTTGCCCTCCTCTATATATCTTTATCCCTCTCGAACCCCAATCCTACCTACACCAACAATCCTTCTGATCTTCTCCCAAGATCTCTTGTTCCAGATACATCGACCCCTACCCAGGACATGTGGGAACACATCACCCTGGCAAGTATAACTGCGGAATTACGGTACCGATTGCTGCGACTCGGGAGGTCCTGGCGAATTGCGGTGTCTAATTCGTGCATCCGTGGCCGAAACTGTTAAGTTACAGACAGCCTATGGATAGGGGCTATGTGTTAATGTCCACTATACTCCAAACGAAAACCAAAAACCCTATCAGGCTAATTTCGTTGTTCTGTAATACTACTCTAAGACTTCAACTGGCAGAAACATTCTCAACTACCTCCAGAAACATTGGAAAGTCTCATGTACCGGTAAATTGGTACCTGACATTGAGGGTTCGTAGGTAGTCATTCTCCTGCTGGGGGGGGTTTAAATTGTAAGCAGGGGGTCGCGGCAGACTGTTAATGGGTTCAGACAGTATATACTTTTGGCTTTTAAATCGATTAACCATAACTCGTCCAGGCATGAAATCACGATAAACTGTAAGTGTCTTATAGGAATTTTCAGATTTTTTATTTATGTATTTTAAAGCGGCGGGTTGAGCAGACTAGGGGGTTTGGGCATAGTCAGTAGTTTTTTGGTCGGCGTAGTAGATTTTTGGGTGATTTGTGTCAAGCACTTAGCACATATATCATAACATATATATACATACTATATATATACTATACCACACACATATATATATACACACACAATCGACATATAATATATCACCGCCCTCCTCTTTGATCCACCCCCTTTGTTTGCCCAGCTGAGGAACGGGTCCTTCTGTGACCGCAACTTTGGTTTCTGATGTATTTTTGCTATCACTAACTACAACGTGATTTTTCAAACATTGAGTGGCTGTCTCTTGTTTACCAATCCTTAGAACGGTAACGTATACTAACATTCTCTATATTGGGATCCGAGTGCACCTGTGGCTTACTTACCTCAGCCTATTCTATACCTTATTGGATTTTACTATTTTCTATATATTATATATATATATATAGTATATATAATACAACACACACAGGGCACCACACACACACCAGACACACACACAAGCACACCACACATACACACATATATATATATAGTATAAATATACACCACCCACACAATCCAATATATATTCACCTATAACCACACGAAACAGGTATAACTTAAATCTTGCCCCTCCATGCTCGTTTATTCACCTCTCAACCCTCCATCAAATATGTGGGAACAGGCAGAAGGAATGGATAGAACGGGCATGAAGACTGTCCTCTCCTGCATAAGAAGTGTATTAAGGACATTCAACATACTTCATTTTTAGGTGCCAGAAGAAGCCAGGTTTTTCAGATTGAGGTGTGACACAACAACTCACACACGACACAACGACACATTAAGTTTATGGTGGGGTAAAAAAAAGTGACAAAAACCTCACATACAAGCATAAAAGCAATGTATAATATTCCTGTCATTCATTTTGCATGTTATACAGGTCTGCAACCCTGTCCTTTCACCATATCGTCCCACCACTCCAGTACTTCCACGCAGCAAGGGATTCTGGTAAAGACATGTGCAAATGAAGCCCAGGGCAGTGCCACCTTTTATCCTCAAGCTAATTACATGAACAACCTTAGCCAATGATGCTGCTTTAGTACACATGCTTTTAAGCAGGGGTCTTGGAGAGCAAAGCCAGGTAATCCCACTCACAGACATGACAATCCGCCAACGATCAAGGGAGATTAACCTGACGTGGTCCATGCTGGCTTCCCCTCCCAGACCACCCTTAGCAATAAAAATGGCCCGATTTAGATGAGGTACTCACTGATATCACGCACAAAATAGCATGCAGCGGCACCCGGCCACGCCACTTCCGCTGCGTGAGTCCAGTGAGGCCTCATGTGGTACCCGCCACGTGTTTCCAGCTCGCTGACTGCGTTTCGTCACTGACACACCGACTTCATTCAGGGAATCCATCGTTGGCGGTGGAGATATGATTCACTATTGGCTTGTTTTTTTAACTTATATTCGTGTAAGTGCGCTGATCCCCTTGTTTCCATTTCCCTGTCCCAATAAATTTCTTTGCGGATAGGGTGGTTGCGCTCCTCTTCTCTTTTCCGTTTTGAGTATTTTTAGGAGTTGGGTATCCGTATTGAGAGCTGACAGTTTAATACCCATTGCCAACAATTGGCTCTGGATTTCTCTTTGTAATTCCTACACAAACCCTTTCTCCCAACTTGAATTGAAGTACCTCAAAATTAAAGCTAAAGACTCACTTTAGCTCCCATCGTTCATTATTTAACCTGTAACTGAATTTATTTTGGGTATACAGCCAAAATAACCAAAACTTTGTATCCTAGTGTCCAAAATTAATTTCCAAGCCTAACTGTCTTTACTGTATAATGTATATATCGGGTATGCGCCGCAACCCTGCAGCGTCCCTCATTGCCAATGGTAACCCGCTATGCCGCACAGTTAGTATAATGCGCATGCGTATGACTAACGGTCACCACATACGACAAGCCATAATGCACACGCGTACCCGAACAGCGTCCCCATTGTCCATGGCGACCAAGCCGTGGCTCCGTGTAATCAAGACCGGACAGAGGAGACGCAAATAGCCAGGCCAGTAATATCACAATGAATACAAGACATATCAGAAAAAAAAGCTCCATGACGACAAGTATTGAACAAACCAATGTGAAGTCCACGACATATGTGTCTCCATTAAGAAACTATATCCCTGTGTGAGGCATAAATTGAAAATGGCCTCCCTTGTGTAATTTAACATTTATACAATCAAGACATAGCGTGCAGTTAATTAGGAAACATATCAAATCAACCATCATTTCGGTCCCCCTACATTCAACCCATATGATAAAATCCAGTATGATTAATATGGGATGTTGTATCTATAATTGTTTTTTTTGCATCTCTTGCCCACAACTTTTTTATTATATGTAGGGCAAGGTATGATACCAAAATATTAAAATACATTGAATGACCAAGGGAGGACGAAACTGGGAAGTAACACGTCTGTGTTCAAACTATTAATCTACGAACACACACCTATGAGCATAAAAAGATAAATACCCAACAAATGTAGGAACAAAAACATTGAAAGAGTTTGAAACGCAAAGTGTGACATGCAGAATGATTAGTTATAAAAACAAAAAACAAAAAGCCATACATAAATATAACTGTTTAACCGCGACCCACAGGCCCCAGACCTACCCACGCCCTCGTGGCCCCAGCCCGGCCCCCCCCACACGCCCCAGGGCTGGTTAACCCCCCAAGCCCTAGTGTGGCGGCTGTCAAAACCCCAACCCCAGGTCTGTTGCGGTCACCCCCCATAGCTGCCCCTCCCAGAGCGGCGGAACCCACACCCAGCGCCAAGGGAGCTTCGCCCACAAAAAAAACTGTAGGCGGGCGGGCAACACACATCCACCTGCCCCATTGCTCTTTAGCCCCCCTCCCAAGTTTCTTCTTTCACCCTCCCATGTCACTTTCAACCTTCTAGTATTTCCTGTTCTATTTCACCTCCACATTCACAATCATTTCATCAGTTATCCGCTCTCTTATTATGCCTCTCCCCCTCCCCCCCCAATGTCTTATGTTTACCCTCACTCCCCATGTCTCTCTTTAACCCCCCCCTCCCCATGTCTCTCTTAACCCCTCCCAGCCTTACTCCCTCCCCATGTCTCTTTCCATCACCCCCCATCCACTCCTACCTACCAGTGATTCTCTATTATTTTATTTATTTCTTTTTAAATGTTGCCGGGTCAGGGATTCCCATAAACCAAACTAAAGGGGGTAGGTAGTGAATTACCACCTGCTGTCAATCCTCTGAAGGGACCCCCCCTGACCAAAGAATAACCCTCAGTTCCCCAAAACTCATCATTCCTCCCAAGCCCCTCTATTCTTCCCATCTCTGCCATTGACTCATCCTCGTGTTAAGCTCCCCGCCACTCGCTCTTCCCTCCCCCGTGTGTCTCTATTTCCTCCCTCACCTCTGGTCTCCTAATCCACACTAGTTCGTGTCTTATCACTCCCCCCATTGTTTCTATACTCCCTCATCTCATTGTCTCTCTCTCTACTCCTCCCCAGTATATCTCTCTCCCTTCGCCACACCATCTCGTCTCTCCCATCTCAAGCACTGGTGTTTCTCTTTTTTCTCCCCCCCCATTGTCTCTCTCAATACCTGCCCACATGTTGTCTCTCCACTTCCTCGCCATCAGTCTCTATCTACCTCAGCCGTGGTGTGTTTGTCTATTCTTCCTCCAACCAGTCATCTCTCGACCATCCACCTCCCTTCCCCACTGGTCTCTACTCTCTCAACACACATAGTGTGTCTCCTCCTCCCTTACCCTCAGTGACTCGCCTCATCTTACCCCGATTGTGTCTCCGCCCTTCCCCCAGTGTCTTTCTGTCACGCTCCCCCCCAAATATTTTCTCTCAAAACCCATGTCGCACTTACACCGAAATGTAATTCACCGCCTCACCCCATGTTCTTCACTTGTCACCCCCCCCACCCCATGCCTCATTCTCAACTTAACCCCCCATCTTCTCCCCTTTCCACCCCTCATTTCTCTCTGTCACCATCCGGTCTCTTTTCATCTTCACCTACCCACATCCTACTTCTTTCATTCCCCCCTTCCCATGTACTTTCTTTACCCCCTCCCCATGTCCTTATTTACACTCCTCACTCCCATGTCTCTCTTTACATCCCCCTCCCCATTTCCTTTCACTCCCTCCCCCATTTTCTTTTTCATTCCCCCCCTCCCCATTCTCTCTTTTCATCCGCCCCCCCATTTCTCTTTCACCCCCCCCCCTCCTTTTCCCGCTTTCATACCCCCCTAACCCATGTCCTTTCACAGCTCCCCTACCCACCCATGTTTCTTTCACCTCCCACTGTCTCTCACCCTCACTCTCCCCCTGTATGCTCTTTCACCATCCCTCCCCATGGTCTCTCTTTACACCCTACCCTCCCCCGCATGTCTCAATTACACCTCCCTGTTCCCCCCATGTCTCTTTTCACACCCCACTCTCCATCTACTTTCACCCCCCCATCTCCCCAATCGTTTTCATCACCCCCCCATGTCTCTGTTCTCTCCCACCCACCCTCCCATGTCTTTCACACACCCCCCTCCCATGTCCTTTCTACACAGTACCTGCTCAAGTTCCCATGCTCTTCCACCCCTTCCATTACTTCAACATCCCATGTCTCGTCACCTACCCCTTCCCATTCTTTTCAACCCCCTCCCCATGTACGTCTTTCACATTCACCTCCTTCCTCTTCTCATTTCACCTCCTCCTCAGGATGTCTCTTTCCCCCCCTCCCCATGTCTCTTGCACCCCCATCCCCATGGCATCTTCACAACGTCCAATTGGTCGCGTGCAAAAAACCGTCAGCCATTGGATATTGAAAAAAACACGAAACAAGGGGGCGAGTGCAAAAACTCAGAAACAGGAGATGGTAAAAACAAAAGAACACATGTATCTTTCACCCTCCCGATCCAATGTCTCTTAAACCCCCCGCTCCCCTGTATCTTCACCCCTCTCCGCTCTTTCCCCCCCCTCATCATGTCTCTTTCATCCCCCCTCCCCATATATCTCTTTCACCCCCCTCCCACCACTCCATGCCTCTCTTTCACCCCATCCCCATGACACACACACACACTCACACACTCACACACTCACACACTCAACATATCACGCTGCATGCAGCAAGGCAAAGGAGGAGCTACATGAGCTGTGCAGCACAGCGCCACCTAATGGCTGAAAGAGAAATTGCAGCTACCGACTGCTTTTCTCTCTGCTCCTGGTAAAATCACCGCCCGCCCGCGCACAGCATGTTTTGGTGTCTGCCGGCCCGCAGACACCAGGTTTTGCCGCCTGCTGCCTGTTACCCCCCTAAACAATCTTGCGCCCCCCAGTTTGCGCACCACTGGCCTACATCATGGTGGTATCCAGATGTGCTGCTCCTTCTCTACCTGTCTCTCTTATCTCAGCTAACACTGCTGGATATTTATCCAGATAATATCCACTGAATCAGCTGTTACTTCATATTTCTATTCCAAACTACGTCCTGCAGCTTCAAACTGATGTCATATGAACTGCTTACAATTCTTTATGGACTGCACACTAAGGCCAGGAGTGTAGTTGAACAGGAACATCTTTATTCATATCACAGCATACAGCATGCAGGTCTATACCGGATACATACTTATGGTCTTGGGTCCAGGACCTCAGGATGGTTTCTTGTGCAAATCTGAGGATTTAGGCCTTGCTTATTCAAAGTCCCTTTATGGGACTGATCATATTGTCCCACCTCATAGGGTGAGACAGCAACTCAGAGTACTTACTCCATAGCTGGAGTACTCACTAACTCACTAAATTTAGGTTTGCCTCTTCCCTAGTACAGAAGGGAAGGGTACAAGGACTGAGCCCCTGATTGGGCAGAACGCAGACCCTGGCCCGCATCCACTACTGTCACTCAAGGAAGCTGCTTGTGGAGGGGGAAAAAACAAGATGGTGTCTGACACTGCCTGCAGTTACCAGGACTTACATGGCAGGGAGGGCAGACTGGTAGCCAGACCATACATGGCTACACTCTCCCTATGGTGGAATCCAATAGTTCCCACTTGGAGCCAAATTTTGGGGCACCATCCATCAGTGCAGATCCTGTAACATAGCAAAAGAGATTATACAACTTAATAGACAACTACAAACATCACTAGTACAATCTCATTGTAAGGATCTGTGAGTCTCGCTACCCTCGGCGTGCTTCTTGCTTACCTCGGCCCGCTGTCGGGTGCTCCACTTCCCCTGCCTCCTGCGGCGCATCACCTGGGCCATCTACCAGGTGCCGGTCAAGGGGCGTGCACGTGCCACGCGCGAGAATTAATGCAGACTCCTCTGGTCCTGCCTCCGGGGCATCATCAGCGTGTGGGACGCCCGCTCTACACACACAGGTACCGCACGGTCCGAAACGCGTAGGAGTTTTTGTCTCACCCCCTGGGGTTATGTTACTGAGTGTTGCTGAATAAATAGAATTTTATTTTTTCTACCACCTGGCTCCCTGGCAGTGCACTGTTTTTGCTCTCTTCTTCTTTCCTTGCTGTTTTGGACCCACCCTCTCTGGGATCTGCCAGCTTTTAGTCTCCTACTCTGCACCACGAGCCTCAGACGCTGCCTGTGCCTCTCCGCCTCCTGGCCGTTTAACTCGCTTACCTGCAGCGGCCCCAGAGCACGTCCATACTCTGCTGCTATCCCCGTGGCGCCAGGCCCCGCCGATGTCCTCCCTCCAGCTAAAGATTATGCGGCTGAGTTGGGAATAGATGAATCACGCATGGGCGGCAGCCATCTTGGGCACCTCAGCAACTGAAAACTTTTCCGGAGTCTTTTGAGCAGGGGTTCGGGCATAGGGGAACCCACTGAATGAGCTATCAGTCAGGGGTTCAGACCCCTCTCTGCCCTGCTTGATTTGCGGCTTGCAGGGATACTTTTTTAGGTGTAATATTTCCTTGTATGGCCTCTTCGCTATGGAGCTGAGCTGACCTGCGTCTGATCAGCTCAGAGGCCTGGCCAGGCTCCCTAACTGAAAGATTATTATAAGATGAGTTAATATATGTTTATTATAACAGGACCACTATGGGTGAGTTTTCATTATTACTGTATCTTTTGGATCATACGTTCTTGACTTCAAGCCTAATGGATTGAAAAGACCTTGTTTTATAATTTAACAATCTTGTTAAACTTTAAAGTATTGTTTGTGTTTGTTTTGTCGTGAACATTAACACTTTGTAGCAGAAAGTCATATTAAACAGGAATACCTCTAATCTACTGTACATCTACTATCTCTCCTGGGAAATCCTCTCCTGATTGTGACAGTAAAAGGGAGCTCTTCTCTTCCCACGCTATGTATTTCTTCCTGACTAACTTCTCCTTCCTTCACATCTTTCTTTTTACAGTCACCCTGCCCAAACTTACTGGTAAACGTTCTATCTGTTAAGACCATTCCCTTCAGTGGAGGTGTCACTAGGTTGTATTTCTTCAATTTCTTGGCAATCTGAGTGTTTTCTGTACATTGATCATGCGTATGATCGATACCTGGCTATTTGCCGACTGTTACACTATGCTAACCTAATGAGCTGGAGGGTTTGCATGTGTCTTGCCTTTGGGTCTTGGTTGACAGGCTCACTGTACTCAATTTTCCACACAATATGAACTCTTCACATTCCGTTGAGTGAATCTAATGTGAATGTATTCTGTGAGATTATCCAGGTGCTGAAGATGGCCTGTGCAGACAGGGTTGCCAACAGGAGGGGGCAGCTGCAACTCCTGTCCCGGACCGGTGTGTAAAGGGGTCTGGGCCCTCTTCCGGAAATCCTAACATGTGGCTAGACCAACAGAGGTGGCCTCCAGAAAGGTGTTGCAGAGGTGGCCTGCTGGAGGGTGTCTGCAGAAGTGCCTGTCAGAGGCAGCATGCTGCAGGCCAGTTTAAGGAGTGTTCCCAAAAAGGCACCTCCTGGGTAACCTAAAGAAGGCAGATCTGTAGGCTCCCTCCACATGCCTCTAACAAGCCCCCTCAATTATCCAGATCTGCAGGTAGGCAGTGGGTACACTCAACTCTCCTCCACCTCTCTCTCCCCCTTATTCCTCTGTCCCTCCCTCTCCATCAGTCCCCCCTCTCCCCCTCATTTCTTTAGTCTCCTCTCTCCCATCTTCCTCCATCTTTCCCTCCCCTTCTCCCTCTTTGTAAGGAATCCGCTCCTGGGTTTGGCCGGAACTCACTCTTATAGAGCTACTAGGTGAGAGACCCTGCGCTGCCCGGGACCAAAACCTCCTGCTCCCTCCTCTCTCCACTCCCCCCGTCCCTCTCCGCTCCCCCCCCCCAATGCGCAGCTCCAGTCCTCCTCCCCCCAGCGCAGTGCTGGCCATTTCCCCCCCCTACACAGCTCTGTGTGTTTCCCCCTCCCTGCGCCACTTCGGTCAACGTTCCCCACTCCCCCCGAGCAGCTCTGTCCCCCCCCTGCGCAGCACACAGTGAGACACACACACAGTGAGATACACACACACAGACACACACACAGACAAACACACAGTGACACACACACACACACACTGTGACACGCACACACTGTGAGACACGCACACACACACACACACACTGTGAGACACATGTCCTCGGGCAGCAACAACAACTGCAGTGAGGATGCCGCAGCCCCGCCCGTCCCCCCCACCGGGGACACCAGCCCCCTCCGTCCAGTCTCCGAGCTCCCACCGGTCCAGAAGGCGCCTCTCTCCTATCCGGGCGCTCTGCCCGGTCGGTCCCAGGCATGGGGGGCGGAGCATACAGCGCAGGCCGCTGGGCGACCCGGAGCATGCGTGAGCCGGTGTGGGGAGGACGGTGAGCCACCGAGGAGCGGGAGCAGCCACAGTCCCGGGCGTGGGGGGCAGAGCATGCAGCGCATGGCGCCCCGGAGAATGCACGAGCCGGCGTTGGGAGGACAGTGAGCTGCCTGAGGAGTGGGAGCAGCCGCAGCATGTGCGCACCGCCAGGCCGCTGGACGTCTTGGAGAAAACGTGCAACATGCAGGTGACAGGGGGGCACCTGGGAAAGGGAGGGGGGACCAACACAGGGGGCATTGGGGGGGGAGTTACACCCGGGGGCAGGGGGGGCAATACCTGGTGGAGGGAATACCCGGGGGCAGGGGGACTCAGCTGGAGACAGGGAAACAGAGAACAGGAGGGAGAGGGAGAAGAAGAGAGTGGCCGGGTGGCGGTGCGAGGAGGAGGAGGGCCGGTCGAGGCCACAGAAGCAAGCAAGCCAATGAGAGGGGGGTGGGCCAGGGAGCAATCTGATTGGCCAGAGGCTGAGTGACAGTCCGATGGACCAATCAGATTGCCCATAGGGACAGGCACATACTTTTCAAAAATATATATATAGATAGAGCTTTCAGACATACTTCTCCTTGAACTGACAATCAGTATCACCTGTGCTTGCAATCACTGCAGCCTGCATGTCTCCTGTGCAGCTCTGTCTCTGTGCTCCATCATTGGAGGAATTCCCCCACACCGTTGTCCTTTGATTGGCTCCCTGCCCTTCTTATACTGGGCTCTCCCATTTCCTCATAGCTGAACATAGACTTTCTCAAGTAACTGTGCTTGCCACAGTATCTGTTTGGCCTGACTTGGCCTTCTTGCCATAGCTCCCAGTTTCTGGCAGACTTCGCCATGCTGAAGCGGTTACACTGAAGCCCTCAGTGTTTCTTGTCCTGTCTGCAGTTCTAGTTTCCAGTGACCTTCCAGTGGCCTCCACCACTCTCAGCTGTACCCAGCTAGGGAGAGCTGTTCTGTGCTGAAGCACTGGATCCTCTGTGCTATTCCTTCTGCAATCTTCCTGCTTCCAGTAGCATCCACTACTCACAAAAATACACAAAATAACGGCGCCTAGATTAATATCACCTGAGTGATTAAACCTAGATAGTCCAGCCCTCACTGTTCAAGTGAAACCAAGGATGGCTTGCATGATGGCTCATAACATGTCGGGATAAAAAAGACAAATTATAGTGCAACACTGGAAATACAAACTAATGAGACAAACAAACACTAACAACACACAACACATAAAAACAAAGTAGCTACAATAAAAACTGATGCATTTAATGAAAAATGATTGATGTGATAACAATCAACTTAAAATAAGAAATACACTGATAGAAGATCACTCCGGAAGGTCTAAAACTGAAATCCTACTCACGAAATGTAAACAGTAAGACAGCATGTAGCAGCACCAGCTGCAATGGAGCCTACGAGTGAGAACCGATGGACAAGTATCACAGGGCGACTGCAGACCTCAAACGTTGGCACCGCATGACCCCGCTGGCGCGCTCACAGACCCGGTGTTTGCCGTCACCGCCGGATGACGCAATGCGCATGCGTCGTGGCTCAGAATCCCTGATGTATCCTGCCATATAGCGCTGCAGTGGAAAGTCTCTCCAAAGTCTTAGGAACTCATATGATGGCAAAATAGAGGCAAGAGAACCACCCTATAACTTGCTGCAGCAAAACAATATTTGAAGTTGATTATCACAATTATTTTTCATTAAATGCATCAGTTTTTATTGTAGCTACTTTGTTTTTATGTTTTGTGTGTTGTTAGTGTTTGTTTGTCTCATTAGTTTGTATTTCCAGTGTTGCACTATGATTTGTCTTTTTATCCCAACATGTTATGAGCCATCAAGCAAGCCATCCTTGCATTCACTTGGACTGTGAGGGCTGGACTATCAAGGGTTAATCACTCAGGTGATATTAATCTAGGCGCCGTTATTTTGTGTTTTTTTGTGATATGTGTGGGTCATTTATATCAGGCTGCCTAGTCCTTTATTTAAGTTTTTTTGTAAGAATTTTTAGTATTTTGTCACTAATTATATTTAAGCATTATCGTTTTTCATACACAATTTTCCCTTTTTATCCACTACTTACAGCTGTACTCGGCTATGGGGAGCTGTTCTGTGCTGAAGCACTGGATCCCCAGTTCTTGTTTCCTGCTCTCTACACTGAAGCGGCATAGTTCCAGTTTCCAGCTCTCTACGCTGAAGCGACTTCAACCTTGTTTTCCTGATGATGACCTCAGCTAGTGACCGCGACCTTCGCTCCTGTGCTGCCTGCCCTGACCCTACCTTCTCCAGTCCTCACCGGCTATATTTGACCACAGAATTCGCAACCCAGATCTGGCTTTGTGGTCTAAGGTCGGTGTATATCTATCCCCACCTGAGCCCCACGGTCCGGTCCAGGTTTGTGGTGAGCATAACCGTTACACTTGTTTACCCCCCTCTCTCTATCTCTCCCCCTTTCTCTCTCGTCATACCTCTTTCTCCCCCATTTTCCTCCCCTCTCCCAGACCCATAAGTACCCCTCCCCCCCCCTCTTCCCCCAGGTCCAATATTTCTGTTGACGGACCTGTGTGCAGATACAACATTCAACAAAACCGTGATAATGGCCAACATTGCTGCAATCTCTGTGAGCTGCTTCCTCCTGGCCCTGACGTCTGATGTCCACATCCTGTTGGCTATGACGACGATTAGGATTAGGTGATGGGATGAAGAATAACTTCTCCATCTGTCTCTCTTGTCACAGTCATTGTGTCAATTTATGGCCCTGGTCCTTCACCTGCATGTGACAAACTCAGGCTCCGCACGGGATGATGCAGTGACTATATTTTACACACTGACCCCTCATTAACCTCATAATCCATAGTAAATAAACAAGGATTTACATGAGGCTCTGAAAACAATATTTTGACAGAATATACCATTTTACTTACTTACATTATTTATTTATCTTCTATCCTAGTTACACACATAATAAAGTAATGACACATAACAAGTAAACGTGAAGCATCACATGCAGTGTTTTTAGAGCACAATGACAATGATGTTCTGAGATTATGTAGAGTACTTGTTTGTAGACATCATTCATTATTAAATCGTATTTCTTTTTTTGTATACAAGTCAGATAAATAAGAAGCAACATAGGGTAGCAAAAATACTTCAATAGTTCCTGAGGGCCCAAGTGAAGACACTTCTCTGAAGTTGCACTGGGTGGCAGCATCTCACTCAGAATGATACCATTTTCACAGATATTTCAACACTCACCGGAAACGTCACTAAAGCTGCAATTGTTGTTACAATGAATGTTATATAGTTGTCCATCTCTCTGCAGGGACCTCCTCTCTACTCTACATGTTTTAGTACTGTGGATACCTTGATGTAATCTGGAAAGGAATATATCATGGAATTTAATGGTCTTTGTTGATCCTAAATTTTTAAATATAAAACATAACCATACATCATAGAGATGTCAAACACAATTACACCTAGTGTGTTGTACAGCTTGCAGAGATTATACAAGGGAATATACTGTATGACCAAAGAAGTTTATCAATTCTAACATATTTCATTTGATATCTGTTAACTGATCTTGCGCGTTTGAGTAAAACGTCATATGCTCAATTAATCTCCTATGACCCAGAAGGCCCTTTAAAAAAAATGTTAGTTTAATAACTTGCTAATATCTATATCTTTAAAAATATATATATTGTTTATAAAATAAAAAGGTCAGATAATGTAATTAAGTGTGCAGTTTCAAAGAGAAATGTAGCGAACAAACCTTCAACGCTTTTGACATATTGTGAAATGTCGGTTTAATGAGGAAGACAGTTTCAAAGAAAGGGAAGAGAGACCAGGGCTTCCTGAAGTGGGTTAGTGGGCGGAGACACGTGATTCTCCTCTTCAAACTGAATGATCCTACAGTGACATTACTGTATCACTCACCTAGAGAGGCTGCCCAGCTCCGGATCCATTCTCTGCATCCACAGAATAAACATGCACCACCAGCTGGCACTGATCCTTCTGAAGATCATGTATCTCCACTGTAAGTTTTTATAGAAAGCATTCTATGTAAATTAACGTAACTAAGCATTTTCTAACATCCATCAATGGGAGAACTTACAGAGCGTTTATATTATTTTGTTATTGCTGTTTTGTTAATGTAAATAGAACTGACTGTAAGGTCTAAATAATAGACACGTTTTAAGCATAATAACCTTACAATATATGAGAATACATCTCCAGCACTGCAGAGCTTAATATAGCAAGTGAAATGAGTCTCAGAATCATATCAGTGACCCCTACAGATATTATTTTATATGCATCTTAGAATGAGTAAACATAGGGAATAAAAGCATTATTAGTTTTCATGATAAATGTATGTGTTTTTTCTTGACACAGATGTGGATTGTCAGGATTCAGTAAATCACCAGAATCAGTCGGTTTATGTCACGGAAGGGGAATTAGTGACTCTGACTTGTGGTTATAAAGTGAGCGGTTTCCGCAATTTTAAATGGTACAGACAGAATCCAGGAGAGAAGCCGGTTGAATTAATATCTCTTGCCCTTGATGGGAATAGAACAGACGGACGAGTCACAGCTGAGCTTCAGAGCAAGAACAGCCTGAGCTTTCTCTACATCCCATCCCCCAGTGTGACTGACTCTGCATTGTATCTCTGTGCAGTGGAGGCACAGTGTGAGGAGCTATATGGAGCCCAGTGCAAAAACTCTGCAGTGCTGAGGGGTGAGCATGTAGGCCCCTATGATTGATCAACCTTCAAAGGATTAGCATTTATTGACATCTGCACACCTACTTTTCCTACATTTGCACTAAACAACATTTATTACCTTAAAAAATGACTCAATAGGTTGTACATTGCAATACCTTCTCTTGGAACAATGTTCCAATTGATGGAAGAAGAGATACAGTGTAAATTACTTTGACACATTTGGAATTATAAACTTTCTTTATATCTGTTTTAGGTACAGTTCTGAAGACATGGGCACAACAGTCCAAATTAGTTCCATGGAATATCCTTCAAATTTTAGACCGAATCCGTCTTCCCCCCAACCCCCCCCCCCCCCCCCCCCCCCCCCACCAAAAAACACCCAAAAATTTGCATTAAACAATTTGGGCAGATTTTTAAGAATCCGGACTAATTCCAAACTCCTGTTGGCTGATAGAGATCCGTGCCCAGGACATTTAAATGACAGAGAGATGTTGGCAGCAACTTCTATAAACGTTTCTTTTTCTTTTCCCCCCTAATATTTTATCACCTAGTCCAGGTATTAGCCCGGTCTTTCCTATGTATATTATGGCCATTATATATATATATATAGGCCAGATAAGCAAAACCAACCTGAAATAGATGATATGATAGTAATTACAATGAGAAATGTAAATACATTATAGTACTTATTAACCGATTAGTAGCCCATGGGTCAGCTATCCATAACTAGCTGAATAAAATGGGCTACAAGCGGGTTAATATAAACATGCAACTATTATTTTGATTATTTGTTCACTCATTAGGGTCATTATTGTATATATATATTTGGTATTTTCTCCCTTTATTCCATCGGTGAAGAGGGAAAATGATGCGCCTCCAGATGATTACCTGACATATAGGTCACAAACATTCACACACTTGATATGAAGGCTGAGTGTATGGTTATTGTATACTTGATACTTTATATTTTATCTCCCAAATCTGATCCAGGGAACACACACTCAAACCCGTTTTAAGGTCTGGTGAAGATATATCTATACAACCATTAAATACAGATACAGATGCAACGGCCGTTATCCGATGGTTTCCCAGGTTGTATTCCTTTACACACCACATGTTGGTGCATTATTTCTTGAAAATTTCCTACCTTAAGACGCATCTTACTAGTGTTTTGATCAAGTGCAGAAAATTGCATTATAGCGTTGTCTGCAATACCGTCGAGAAACTCAAGTGGGCGATCGCGAGTTGTTGTCTTAACAAAATCTAATTGCAATTCAACCTGTCTTTTATTGCGGTACAGTGTGTGTGTAATTGAAATCTTGAAAATTAAAAATATGAGTTCATACTGTATACAGCACATAGTTACATAGTAGTAGATGAGGTTGAAAAAAGACGTACGTCCATCAAGGTCAACCTAAATTTAGACAACAGATACTTTATCCTATATCTATACTTATTGATCCAGAGGAAGGCAAACAAAAAAACCCAGAGTCATACTGTATCATACAGTGATATCTCATAAGGGGGAAAAATAAATTCCTTCCTGACTCCATGAATTGGCAATCGGATTAATCCCTGGACCAACACCCTTCCCATGTATACTTATTTGGTATATCCCTGTATACCTTTCCTATCTAAAAAGATGTCCAACCTTTTTTTGAACAAATCTATTGTATCTGCCATCACAGTCTCCATGGGTAATGAATTCCACATTTTAACTGCCCTTACTGTAAAGAACCCTTTCCTTTGTTGCTGGTGAAATCTCCTTTCCTACAACCTTAAGGGATGGCCCCGAGTCCTTTGTACTGCCCGTGGGATGAATAGTTCTTTTGAAAGCTCCTTGTATTGTCCCCGAATATATTTGTATATAGTTATCATATCCCCTTTTAGACGCCTCTTTTCTAATGTAAATAAATCTAATTTAGCTAGCCTCTCCTCATAAGTTAGATTGTCCATCCCCTTTATTAATTGGTGGCTCTTCTCTGCACTCTCTCTAGTTCCATAATGTATTTTCTTAGGATTGGTGCCCAAAATTGTACTCCATATTCAAGGTGTGGTCTTACTAATGCTTTGTAAAGGGGCATACTTATGTTTACTTCCCTTCCACCCATTGCCCGTTTGATGCAAGATAAGATCTTGTTTGCCTTTACAGCTACTGCATGACTTTGGGCACTATTGGTACTCTACTCATGACTTTCGCCCAACCTGAAAAAATTCCATTTATGACAACCCTCTGTTGTCTGTCCTTTAACCAGTTTTCAATCCAGGTGCATATATTATTACTGAGTCCAATTTCTTCATTTTGTACACGTACCTCTTGTGTGAAACCGTATCAAAAGCCTTTGCAAAATCTAAGTAGACCACATCAACTGCATTACCTCGGTCTAAATTCCTACTTACCTCCTCAAAGAAACAAATAAGGTTAGTTTGGCCTGATCTATCCTTCATAAATCCATGCTGACTATTACTAATAATTTTGTTTTCCATTAGGTATTCCTGAATATTATCCCGTATTAAAACTTCAAGTAGTTTCCCTACTATTGAAGTCAGGCTTACAGGTCTGTAATTCCCCGGTTGTGATCTAGCTCCCTTTTTAAATATAGGCACCACATCTGCTTTACGCCAATCTTGTGGTTCTGAACCTGTGGAAATGGAGTCCTTGAATATTAAATATAATGGTGTGGCTATTACTGAGATTAACTCCTTGAGAACTCTTGGATGTTTGCCATCTCGGTCAGGTGCCTTATTTACTTTAATTTTTTCAAGTCGCTTATGAACTTCTTCCTCAGTTAACCAATTGTTCATTAATATGGAGGTTGTGGCTTCCTCCTGCGGCGCTACTATTGAACTTGATTCTTCCCTGGTAAACACAGAGGCAAAGGATTTGTTTATGTAAGGGTAACGCATCCCTTACCTTCTGCGTTGCTCCGTTCCGGCCGTGCTCCTCGCGGGTCTGCAACAGAGGCGCAGGGACGCCGATCCCGGAGTGCTGTCCCCTTCCGCCCGGTGACCCTCGCTCCTACTGCTAGCAGCGTGCGCCGTCAGGGCAGACCGCCGCTCACGCCGGCATGTCCCTGCATCCACTCCGGTCCTGGCCTTCAGTCGCGCGCGCGCACGTGCACATAGATGTGGCCACCCTTACCAAACTCCAGGAATCCTCAATACCTGCCCTGCACCCAGCCTCATCCTATCAGCGGTCAACTTACTTGTGACCTCACCTCCTGCATCTCTTTGGCTCCTCACTGGTATTTAGTGCAATCAGCCCTAATCTGATTCCTGAGCATAGTTAGTTCCTAGTTGTGCTTGCTACAAGCCACTTTGTTGCACTCGTCTTGTCACCTTGTACCTAGAACCCTGTTTTGTATCCAGATTCCTGACCTCTGGAACCCTTGGACTCGGCTCTTCCATCGGACTTCTACTCTCTCCTGCCCATGACCCTGGCTTCGGACTCTGACTACTCTCGACTTCTCCAATCCTGATACGGCAAGTACCTCCTACGATCCTACCCTCTCCTGCCCGGACCCGGCCTGCCATGACCACAAGCTGAGAAACCAGGACCCGGCTTCACGACCTAGGTCGGTGTCTCCATATCCCCACCTCAGACTTGCGGTCCGGTCCTGGTTTGTGGTGAGCACCCGTGACAGTTTAATACCTCAGCTTTTTCCTTATCTCCAATAATCTGCCTACCCATCTCACACTGAAAGGGTCCTATATTTTCTTTTCTCATTTTTTTGTAATTAAGGTACTTAAAGAACTTTTTAGGGTTGACCTTACTTTCTATTGCAATCCTTTTTTCATTATCCATTTATGCTAATTTAATTGCCCTTTTGAAATTTTTGTTACATTCCTTATAATTCTGATATTATGTCTCTGTCCCTTCTGACTTAAAGAATCTAAACGCCTTCCTCTTCTTGTCCATTTCCTCCCCTACCTGTTTATTTAGCCACATTGGTTTTGACTTATTTCTTTTATACTTATTACCCAAGGGTATACATTGATACGTGTGCTTTTCTAACAATCTTTTAAAGATCTTCTACATTTTTCCCTGCAAAAACATCATCCCAGTGTATTACTTGTAGATTAAACCTCAGTTTATTAAAATCTGCCTTTCTAAAGTTTAAGGTCTTTGTTGAACCCAAGTAATCTGTTTTTTGATCTCATTTATTTCAAATGAGACCATGTTATGATCACTGTTACCCAAATGTTCCAGGACTTGAATATTTGTTATTACTTCTACATTGTTTGATATGACCAAATCCAGTACTGCCCCTCTCCTGGTTGGTTCCTCAATAATTTGGGTCATATAATTGTCTTTAAGCACCCCCAAAAACCTGTTTCCTTTTGTTGTAATGCTAATCTCATTGCCCCAATCTATGTCTGGATAATTAAAATCCCCCATTATGCAAACATGACCCAGTATTGATGCCTTCTCCATTTGCAAAAGTATTTTAGCTTCCTCAATCTCACAGATATTTGGTGGTTTATAGCATATTCCCATATACATTTTCTTTATACTTTTACCTCCACTGCTACTTTCTATCCACAAAGTCTCTACATTTTAATCATTCCCTTCATAAACATCATCCCTTATAATAAGTTTTAGATCCAGTTGAATATATTAACATTCTCCACCTCCCCTTCTATTTGTTCGATCCTTCCGAAAAAGGGAATAACCCTCTAAATTAACTGCCCAGTCATGAGTTTCATCCCACCTTATTTCAGTAATGCCTATGATATCATACTGCTCCCTTGCAGCTATTAATTCAAGCTCCCCCATTTTATCTGTCAGGCTTCTTGCATTTGCACGTGTAGGTTTATAAGCTGTGCATACCGTGTAAAATTCCCTAGACCATTTTGCAGGGTCTTCTTTGATAGGGGGAAACACAGTTTTTAATTTAATAAGATTCCCTGGGGCATATACCGTCATAGTATAATGGTCGTGCTCGACACAAACCTGGACCAGACCGTAGGGCTGAGGTGGGGATATGAAAGCACCGACCTGAGACCGCGAAGCCGGGTACAGATTGCGGATTCTGTCTTCGTGGGTAGCCAGGTCGGGGTTAGAGAAGGCAGGGTAAACGTTATCCAGGCTGGGGTCAATGCAGGCTGCACAGTGAAGGTTGAGGTCACAGGCAGGGTTCGGCAACAGGAAGGCAGGGGCATAGAGCTTCAGCGTAGACACTATCGCGTAGGCGCTTCAGCGCAAGGGAAGGTCTCCGGGACAGGGCTCCTACAGTGCAGGGGATCCAGTGCAGATGCTCCAGCATGGGAGGTACACGAACAGGGAAGCTTCAGCGTAGGCACTTCAGCATAGGCGCTTCAGCGTAGGAACAGATTTCCAAAGCAGGGTAGGAACTTTGAGTAATGAAGGCCTCTGGAAACAGGATATATGCAGACAGGCCACAGGGACAATGAAGTTTTAGTGCTGGGGATCCAGCGTTTCAGCACAGGAACGCCAAAGGTAGGCCAGGCAGAGGTGCTTGTAGCAAGCACAGGTAACCAGGAACACAGTGATTCCAGAATTATGCTCAGCCACTTCCTGGGAGGAAGGGCTGACCTTAAATAGCATAGACAGCCAATCGGGGCAAAGATAAATAGAAGGCAGCATCAAGCAGACTGCAGTGAAAGTCCAGAACCAGGTGATTCCAATAGCTGTTCATGGAGGGCTTTGCCTGGAACCTCTATAGCCCTGTAAGAGTGAGTTCCAGCCAAACCCAGTACCGGATTCCTTACACATAGTGACTGGCCTGTCTACACCTGGGTTGGGGTGAGGGACCTCTCTCAGTGGAGCCAAGTAATCACCTTCTTTAACCTCACCTTTACTTCTTAAAGGATATCTAGAGCCCCCAAATCTCTATCTACTGGTATGTCAAAAGCACCCCCAGTCCCTGCCTCAGATTGTGCAACTTCTGTGGGCAATTTGGGTGACTCAGGAGGCAGCAATACCTCTGTCTATGCCTATGGGAGCAGGGCAATAACTTGCTGGTCCTCCTTCTCCACAACCACATAAGGTGGAAGAGGCGGCGGTGGGGGGGGGGGAAGATTTTTAATTTCTAATCTATCTTCCCCCACATCCTATGGGTCAGTGTGTGCACGGGACAAAGCAGAACAGAGAGGGATGGGGGAGAGACGAGCAGTTATGTTAGCTTCAATCTCACTTAATTCCTTCCTCCTTCCTTAAATAAACCCATACATCAATACACAAATACTTCAGTACTCCGGTTTTCAAGGACCCTGAAAGTGGAAATGGCAATTTTAGAACATCCTTGGAAATATTATTCCAAACATACAAATTTACATGCTCACTGTGAATACTTATCATACAGTACATTAACCTTGCAGGGGCCCCTTTTCCCAGCATCTGAATAATCTTGGAGCTTTCTCCACCATATCTCCTTTCACCACAGTGGGCTTGATCACAGAAGAGAACTACCTGGACCACTACCTGAGCCCAACTGACATTTCACCTTTTCACACACCAATCGTGCTCCTAAATTAGACAACGGGAACTATATCTCCTTAATTTGCTGCGTACGCTTTCATTCTTTGATCTCTGCATCCTCTGTGATCTTCCAAATCTCCTGACTCCTCTATCTTACTTGAGTCTTATCTGAGCATCAGAGCTCTGACACTATTTTACTGGACCCCATTCAATGCAATCATTAATTATTTTATCCTTGGAATCCTGTCCCCGGGACTCAATTTACCTTCAAAACAATGAATCCCAGGGAGCCTAAACAATTAGACATTTTAACAGGGTGACTCACCCATGGAATTGGCGCCATTGGGTTACCTGGCTCTCAATGTCTCAGAGGTTCGTCCAGTGTCCTGAGATATTAGGATCCTGTTCGTGACGCCAAACTGTGGCAGTGGAAAATCAAAAATACTAATTGTCCAAATCTTAGTAGAATAAAATAAGTAATGATTTCTTTATTGCAAGCAATTGCATGGAGACCAAAGTGACAAAATCTCACAGGCTTGGTCTGAACACGCGAAGTATAAAACAATTTGCATATATCAAAATCACTGGATATATTACTGATAATGTGTATATCAGGGGGGACTCCATTTTGTCTGCTGTATAACCATTTTATACTAACACTGCCATTATGCTTCTTAGTGTGACATTAACTACCTCTTTTGCCAATTTAATGTTGGCTGCACTTATGAACTGTCTATGTTTAGACATAGATCCGGAATGAAATAACAGGAAATAACAGGAAGAATTGACCATTTGTTAGTTAGAAAATAAGCATAGCATAAGCATAAAAATAAGGGAAGTAAAGCTTGGCATGGATTCACCTTTGTTTGCTCGCCTATAAAACTGACTATAACCTTTTAATAAACAGGAGATATTTTTGATAACGATCATTGGTGTCAGACTCAATTATTTCTCCTCCGAGCAGCTCGTCTACTTTTCCAGTGCCATAACAGTGGGGAAAGTCCTCCGGAGGTGTAAAGAGAAATAATCTATCCGAGTACTGGAGAAGGTCCCTACGTATACCGAAGTAGAGGATAATTATTAACAATTACGTACTTACTATACAGCTAATCTTATATAATGCCCATATAAGGATTATGAAAAACACATATTATCCCGCGCTAAACAGAATGAGCTTTTCACCCACTCTTTCTACAACTGTAATCTTGTTACTTGCATATGACCCTGAGAATAGCTCTTCTCGTAAGGTAAACAGTCTCAGTGTGTCTGCTTCACACTCTCATGCCCCCTGATCTCATACGTTCCTTGTAAACTAGTACACACTGATTAACCCCTATGTCACCAGAGTAGTCTTAGCATACCATAATGTGTCTCAGAGACCCCGTACCACATTCAATTCTCAGGCCCAATTTCCACACTACCACAAAAATGTCCTATCTTATTCTTTTTAGGTAAGGTTCTTTCATATATTCTAATGGGTCTAAGTGAAAGGGGATAAGCAGCCAAAGTAATTTGGGGTTTGGTCCAATTTTTATGAATAAAATATACAGCTTAAGAAATTAGAAAAAATGTAAAAAAAACTTATAGAGGTGACAATACCCCATATTGTACAGAATGCAGATGAAGTCTTTAGAAAATTAGTAATTAAAAATACCACTTGTGGTGCATTTTCATGTTTCAGTCAGGTCTGTATTTTCTTTAGGAAATGCAAGAGAAGTGTGCAGGGGAATGTCTTGTCACGGAGACCAGGTATGGACTTGTCCTGAAATGTCCTGGAACCTAAATCGGCATGAAGTTCCTGACGCCACGGCTGTATCCGCTCCGGAGGTGCTGAAATAGTTTGACCGCGACCTAGTTCCAAACGTCCTGGAACTATTTTCGGTTTGCAATCCAAGCCGCGACTGCTATGTTCTATTCTGAAAACTTGTAAAACATAAATACAGACCGGCGCCTTGGAAAATAAAGTCCAACAAATATCCAGATACACTGGCAAGAGCTATACTCCTTGTGAGACAGTCCTGTTCATCCAGATCAAACTTGCAACTTCGTGGAAGGCATCCGAGATAACAGGACACGTTAAAGCTTGCATGTGTGTCCAAATCTTTGGCAAGGCAGCTGCTATTCTCCACCACAGCACAGGTATCTGCAGATCCTGTGGCAATGCTGTTTGAGTGTTCTGTGAAGGCACACGCTGGGGGGAGGGGCTGCTCCTGGATGCACAAGGGCTTCAGCTGCTGTACAAACACTTCCTCTGGTAGCCGTGACCTCTGACCCTACATGTTTCGTGTAACCTCACATCCTCTGGGAAAAATCCTACCAGCCTATCAGAGCGCTGCCAGTCTATCTAAGCCGGGAAAGCGTGGATTTAGATTCTGACAAGGGCATGCGCCAACCTGGCACCTCAGCCACTTGTCAGGCAAAAGCCACCGCGAAGCTAGGCTCCTCAAAATCTGGGCTGGGGAAAATGGTGGTCCGACGACTTCCATTCATCCCAGGACGTGAGTACTTGAGGCTAACTCTGCTGCCCAAATGGCTTTAACACCTTGACAACCTCTGAGGCTTTCATGTCCGGGACCCAAGCAGACTTGATGGCTCCAAGCTTGGTAGCCACATGGTCTCTCAGAACCTTGGACCTGGAAGTCCCAGCTCATATACTGTGCATACGCATATATACACTTTAAAACACACTGGTTTAATAAAATATATACTT
Organism: Ascaphus truei; assembly: GCA_036426205.1. Classification (NCBI taxonomy): domain Eukaryota; kingdom Metazoa; phylum Chordata; class Amphibia; order Anura; family Ascaphidae; genus Ascaphus; species Ascaphus truei. The sequence goes on from WSYH01000333.1 coordinate 127,505, forward strand.
ATGACATTTCTAAGTCCTATGGCTATGGGGAATAGAATAAGAATCCTGCACTTTTATTCCAACTAGCCATATTCCCCACACACTATATCGGACTTACATGTAAAAACTCCTTGCAACCTTATATATGGTTGGAGTACCCCCAGAACCCTTATACCCGGTTCTGGGTGATCAGAGCATTAACTGTGCATCCCCCCTTATACTAGGGACCCCTTAACCATTTCAGGGATACCACACATCCCTATGACCCATTTACATTTCTGGTCTGTGCTGAAGCAGGGAATACTAGCGGTAAATTGCATGAGCGTTTTCAAGGGGTAATTTTGCCGGAGCAATGTGGCTCAATGTATCTGAGAATCCGACCTGATTCCTGGGTACATTTTTGGGGTCTCCAGCAACTCTGAACATGACTACCTAGACACATTCTGAAAACACTATCTCTTTAAAACACCCCTTGAAACTCATAGCCTAGCAATCTCTGCTTGCCGGCACTCCCCAAAAGCAATCTCTGCTCGCTGGCACACCTGGAAAGGTAAAAAAACTAAAATTGTTTATTGCCGCATAATTTACAGATATGCATTGACAATCAGTGGGCTCAAGAGCTGACACGCCCGAACACCAATACATGGATCAGAGGTAAACAGACGGGCTTAACCTTTATTGTTGAGCCTGGTTACCCGTTAACGTCACAGTCCTTCTTTGAAGGTTTTCTCCACTACCTATCTGCCGCCACATACTTTTATATATAAGAAAGCTGGGAAGATATGAGATCTCTGAAGAGCTAAAAATTCTGAATTTGATATTGGTGGAAACTTTGTTTTTAATTGTCAAAATTAATATAAATGTCCCTTATGAATTGGGGTAAAATTAGAAGATTTCACAGACGACATCCTAGACTAGATAAAATAATATGGCCTATTTATGATTAAATAAATAATAATTTCGTTGGTTACTGCAGGGTGGCCACTAGGTGGCAGACATGTATCACAATCCATGTCATTCTTTGATAGTATATCTAGTGTTGTAAAAGGAAAGAGATTAATTCTAATTTTATGTACATGTAGCCATGCTGTAAAATGGCCTACAGTTTCCTCTCATGCTGGCAGTAAACCTGGTAAGTTACAGGGTTGCCAGCAGTAATCATGGAGGTTTGCCCTCACACCCTGGTGAGGTGTCATATACATGGAGGGGGTGGCTGCATACTCTGAGTCCATCGTTAGTGACATCAGAGCTGTGCCAGTTCCTGAAGTATATAAGGCTAAGGCCCCGGTCTCTCCGCTGTAACGCGCGCCCGTGCTTTTGGCGGCGCGTTCAGCCAATTCCCCGGTCTGCAGCTCACTGCAGGAGGAGAGACCGGGGGGCGTGGCGGAGGAGTGACGGGGGCGCGGCCATGACGTCACCCGGCAGGTTCGCCCTCATTGGCTGAACCGCCGGGGGGTGTGCCTAATCGCTCGACGCGAGTCCTGCTCTCAATTCTATTGAGAGCAGGAGTAGCTCTTGCGCGAGCGCTGCGGCCCCCCCTCGCAGTGGGCCCGGCGCCATTGCGGGGAGGGCTCTTGTGCGCGCAGCGTCCGCCACAGCGGATGCAGTAGTAGGCAGCGGGGGCAAGGCCTTTGGGCACAGCCCTGCCTAAAGTTAGTAGTTGGAGGAAGGAATAAGTCTGGGTTGAGACTTGCGAGTGAGGGGTCCACTAGTGCAGTAACTAGTGGCCCAATTCTAAGTCAAGCAGCAGCAAGGCTGACAAGGCCACACTGTGTCCAGGGACCTGGCACAAGGGTGATCTCCCTGAGGGGAGAGGGGATCCCACTTCATTGGGAGGGCGTCTAAGGGACAGTACAGAAAGATGTGCAGCTGAGCTGCCAGCTGTGAGGGGCAGCTGGTCCATACACCAAGCAACAATAAAGATGACCTTGATTAAAGACACCCTCATGTGTGAGTCTGGAATTACTCTGCAGAGGAAAGCACCACGGAGGAGTTCCTCATCAGAACCATCCCCTTGCGGACGCAGGGATCCTGATGAGGTGGAGGCGCTGCACTGGATATATGTAGGACTCATGCACACTACCTCAGCTGCCTGTTTGGGTTGGCAATCCCCACACAACATCATGCGGGAGACTCAGGAGTCCTGTTGCCAACAGGTGCACCACCAGACACGACCATGTAATGGGGACTGGTTAGACCACAGGGGTCAATGTGAGATTGGGTGGGTAAGGCTAGGCCAGAAAATCCGTTACATACAGTACTGCTGCGGCAGAGTTTATTCGAGCATTTGCCCGTTCTCTGCCGCAGCAGTAGCCTGGCGCGCGCCCGAGAGTGACGGGCGCGCGCCGAAGCAGCGGAAGAGCGCCCTCCGATCGGGGCGCTCTCCCTACCGCTGCCGGGTCCGAATCCCTCGGGGAGCCCCTGGACGCGCGTGCAGGGGGCGCACGCTCCCGAAGACGCGTGACCGCGCGTCTATGACGCGCGGCACGCCGAGGGGCGGCCACTAGCAAGCCGGGAGATTTCCCGGCTTGCGGTACCGACCACACTCGAATAAAGTGTGTCGGTACTGTATATACATTTTTTTTTATTATCATTTTGTCTGTTCTAATACCAGCCCTCTGGTCTATTGTAGAGATGTAAATTTAAAGCAGGGTCTTACTTTTACTTCCTCCATAAAAGGGGGGAGTGTCACAGTAGGAGGAGTATTTAGATGCTGAGATGTACTTTCCACCTAGGAAATAACACACAGAGGCAGCACTAGAGCTCTGCTGAGGCATTGTGAATTATTTACTGATCTAGTAACCACTATTGTTGTTGCTCTAAGTGCAGGAGAATGATCTGCCCCATGCATTGTGTGGGACTAGCTGTACCACTGCTTGCTCTTTGGCTTTCTCTGAGTAAGTATCTATGTGTCGGCTGTATATATATTTACGTTGTTTTCTATTTTGGAGATAATACCAGCCCTCTAGTCTTTGGTATCCTGGGAGGATTAGGGTGATTCTATTGTTGAGGTTGATGATTTTTTTTTTGTAACAAACAAAGCAGGGTCTTACTTTACTTCCTGCTAAAAAGGGTGTGTGTCAAAGTAGGAGGAGCATCTAATGCTGGGATGTACTTTCACTTGGAAAAACACACAGAGGCAGCACTAGAGCTCTGCTGAGTACATTGTGAATTATTTACTGATCTAGTAACCACTATTGTTGTTGCTCTAAGTGCAGGAGAATGATCTGCCCCATGCATTGTGTGGGACTAGCTGTACCACTGCTTGCTCTTTGGCTTTCTCTGAGTAAGTATCTATGTGTCGGCTGTATATATATTTACGTTGTTTTTCATTTTGGAGATATGAATCTGGAAAAGTCATGAGATCAGTAATCCAAAGGACCATGCGGCTCTTCAGGAGGGACATATAAGTGGCAGTAGAGCAATATAGAAAACCCTACCAGTGGAATCCCTAAAGCTTTCTCATTTACCAGAGCTGCCAGGTATAATTAGTGCGTGCACTTTCCATCTCATAGAGATAACTCAGGTTTCCACATATTTTCCAAGCATTTTTAAAATCTTAACAGACTGAGGTTAGTTTCTGGATTTGAAGGAATGTTTCTGTATTATTAACGCTGTTGTTTATCTCTCCATAGGTCCTGTTCTGGGATACTCTGTGTATTCAAGAGAGAGCAAAACGTGTTTCTAGTGAAGTAGGAGACACTGTGAATTAATCTGCAATTACTCTACCAGTAGCAGCACTCTCCCAGCTGTTCTGGTACCGCCAGTATCCAACCAAATCCAGTACATTTATACCGTGGAGAAGAGCTACTCAAACATGCGTCATTAGTGGGGATTTCGAGAGTGGAAAGTTCTTTCTTGGACCAGCCAAACATCCACCAATTTAACCATTTCCAGGCTGACAGTGGCAGACTCTGCCTTGTACTTGTGTGTGCTCTGAGTGGTGGTGCACAGTGCCACAGAAGAGTGGCGTTCCGTATAGAAAGTCCCCTCTGCACAATGACTCTCCTCCAGCAGGTGGTGCCATCATTTCAGATGTTATGGGTGAAGTATACAGTATTAAGCTGAGCGTTTGATATATAGTACAATGATGATAGGATGTTTATCTGCTGCAAAATGCTTAAATAAAATTAAAGACTGAAGTTCTTTATGTGAAACTGGTGGCATTTTTTAACACTGTGGTCAGTAACCGATAAGTGTAGAATAAGCACCTTATATCCCTTCCTTCCTTGCATATTTTATTATTTATTTATTATAAAATATTTTACCAGGAAGTAATACATGAGAGTTACCTCTCGTTTTCAAGTATGTCCTGGGCACAGAGTAAAACAAATAATACATGGTTACAAATACAGTTACATAAATGAACAAGGTACATTATATACAAGACATTGCATGCACAGTTAAAGAAAATATATATTATGAGCGTATGAAACAGTTACAGACCGATTAAGTGTGAGACAGCCTTAGATTGAAGAAACTTAGCTGGTGGTGGTATAGAGTCTCTGGTGGGGTTGTTCCAGTTTTGGGGTGCACGGAAGGAGAAGGAGGAACGTCCGGATACTTTGTTGAGTCTTTGGGACCATGATAGTCTTTTGGAGTCTGATCTCAGGTGATAGGTACTGCATGTGGTAGGGGTGAGGAGCTTGTTCAGGTAGCTGGGTAGCTTGCCCAGAAAGTATTTGAGGGTGAGACAGAAAGGGAACTTTGCGCCCTAGACTTAGTGATGACCAATATCGTTCTTTGAGAATTTCGCAGTGAGTGATGTGTGTTGTAGTTGCATTGAGAAACAAAACGACAAATTGAATTGTAGAGGGTGTCAAGTTTGCTAAGGTGGGTTGAGGGAGCCGAGCCATATACTATGTCTCCATAGTCAATAATTGGCATTAGCATCTGCTGTGCAATACGCTTTGACCAGGAGACTTAGGCAGGATTTGTTCCTGTAAAGTACCCCTAGTTTGGCATACACTGGCGACACACTTTATTCGAGCTCGGCTAGTCCCACGAATTGGGTATACCCCGGTGTTGTATTGAGGTTTGTGACTGTTTTCTTGCCCGAGTGCATTGACGTATTTTCCAGGCAGGGGGAAGCATTTTTATTCCCGCTGGCTGCAATACTGCACAGTATAATATATATATATATACTGCATTACAATTCATGAAATTTATGCCATCTGGGACACGCGAAGCATGCAGCCTATTAAATCCTAATCATTATCATTTAACAGATCAGCGCCCGTCAGCCAGGCAGAACCCAGTGGGAAGGCAAACGCAACGGGGTTGTCAGAGGTGAGGAGCGGCGCATTCCAGGTATCTGCCAGGTACAACTGGGTATTTGCTCGAATAAAGTGTGTGTCGGTGCTGTAGGTCTTGGTTGTCAGTGGTATCAATGTGCATCCCGAAGTGTAAGTGGGAGTCGACCATAAGCCCAGGTATTTTAAAACTAGTGACAGGTGTTAGGGTGTGGTAGCGTTGGTTCTAATCAGGAGCTTCAGTCACTGGAAGCTTATAAATTAGTCTTGGGTCCCAAACACTATTGTTAGTCTTGTCATGTTTGTTTAAAACAGTTTTGTTTTGGGAAATCCAGTTTTCGAGTCTCAAAAGTCAGACTGAAGTATGTGTTGAAGGTCAGAGAGGCTAGGCTGGTGTGCATAAGGATTGTTTTCATCTGCTGCATACATGTGTATTGAGACTTCCTTACAAGCTGTGTGAAGATCATTAATGAACACTGAGAAGAGTAGGGGCCCCAGAACAGAGCCTTGCGGGACACCACAGGTGTGTGTCTCTATGTGTGTGTGTGATGTGAAATGTGATGTGAGATGTGTGGGTGAGAAGGGGAATGTGCCAGCTAGCGGGGGGAGATGTGCCAGCTAGAGCGGGGGGAGATGTACCATGCACTATGGGTTATCTATACTATATTTCTAAGTGTGTTATTCTGTTTGTTTGTTTGTTTGTATGTCCGAAGCATCGAAATCTCACAAACGGCACGACGTAGCACAACAAAACGTTTACTGGACATTCTGCTGTGGATTTGTAGGTCAACACAACTATTTTGAGCTTCCAATATGACTCACCTCCCAAATTATGGACATTTTAAGTTTCCATCGGGTGTCATGCAAAAATGTTAGAGCAGGAGCGGGGGGGGCGTGGCTACTAAGGGAGGGGACGTGTCCTTTGCTGGATCGGGGCTGTGTGTGTGTCTCTGTGTGTGTGTGTGTGATGTGAAATGTGATGTGTGATGTGTGGGTGAGAAGGGGAACGTGCCAGCTAGCGGGGGGAGATGTGCCAGCTAGAGCGGGGGGAGATGTGCCAGCGGGGGGGGGGGGGGCGGGACGAGCCGGGAGCGAGGGGAGATGGGGCAGCAGCGTGGGGAGATGTGCTGGCAGGGGTGTGGGGGGTCCGGGAGATGTTTCGGCAATGAGGGAGATGCGGCAGCAGTGCGGGGAGATGTGCTGGCAGCTCCCCGGGCGAAGTCGGGTACAAAAGCTAGTTTTGTTAGAAAATTATTTTACCAGGAAGTAATACATTGAGAGTTACCTCTCATTTTCAAGTATGACCTGGGTACAGAGTTATAACAATACACTGTTACATTAAAAGAACAGAGGTTATACAGTCAATTCACAGACATTTCATGGACAGATAGAGTTGGAAAATTGGGTACAGGAGATAAAGGGCTTGTGAGTTTCTGATAGAAATAGAGCAGCTTTAACATCACCAAACATCAGCGAATGGCAGCAAACGGCTCACACTCTTTGGCTGTCCTGGGTTAAGAGGATTAAAGTTCCTTACCAATAGGACGGAGTTCTCCAGCATCTAAAACCGCAATTGTTTTACCATATTTATATTTTGTATCTATGTGTTTGTTGTGTCGTTGTCTAAATTCAAAATCCCACATTTGACGCAGATGTGCAGCATAAAAGAGGCATAATTTTGCAACATTTTTGCATATGTTGCATGCTTCCCCCATGGTACAGAAAGAACCTCTTTACTTATCTCGTGTTTGAGGGAAGTTACCTCTCAGTTGCCACAGCTGCCCATCCCATGTCCAAACATTGAATAGGTTTCTGCATATTTAAAGAGCTGCACACAGACATACGTTTTACATACGTTATTAGATAGAGGTGAATCGCGCTCACCCATGTGACTAATTACTCACTTGTTTCCTTTCTAAAGTCTGATTGACAAGTAGTTTTTTGAACCTGCTTAACACACAGGTAGAAAATAAAATGCAATAGAGTGTAAGCTCTTGTGAGCAGAAGGCTTATTATTTGCAGCATATGTATTCACACTGAAAACAACTAATGATGCTACAGAATGTAATAACATGTGCAGAATGCAGCATAGTCACAGCAGTGACGACTACCATACTGTATACATTTAAGATATTTGGGGAAAAGAATACTGGTCAGACCCAAAATGTTCAGTGGGCTGGAAACTTAACACAACAAACATATAATTATTGCTGGCCACATACTCCCTCCCTGATGGTGAATAAGCTGCCGATTCCATTGGTTCTGCTTTACTCTATCATCTACATCTTCACTCTGCTTGGTGCCCTTCTTCGGTTTGTGGCAGGTAAGGAGAGCCCTTCCCTCCACATCCCTATGGCCCATATTCACTAAATGGTGCTAACTGTTAGCATGTCTTAATGCCCATTCTTTTGAATGGGAGTTAGGGCATGCTAAAGCATACTGTAGCACCAATTAGTGAATATGTATTTCTTGCTGACAATCTACTGGGAACATTCTATCTATTAAGACCATTCCCTCAATGGATGTGTCACTCAGTTGTATTTCTTCAATTTCTAGGCATCATCTGAGTGTTTTCGGTACACTGTAAATGGTGTATGATTGATAATTGGCCATATGCCAACCCTTACTCTATACCAACCTCATGAGCTAGAGGGTTTACATGTGCCTTGCCTTTGGGGCTGGGATTCCAGCTCTCAGCACTCAATTATCCACCTTCCATTTGTTGATCTAATGAGGTAGACCATTTCTTTTGTGACATTATCCTGGTACTGAAGCTGGTCTGTACCGATACTACACTCAACAAGACCATGATATTGGCCAATATTGCGGCCATCTACTTGAGCTGCTTCCTCCTGATCCTGATGTCTTATGTCTTATGTCCACATCCTGTTTGCCATAATGAAGATCAGGACTGTGGATGGGTGGAAGAAGACCTTCTCCACCTGTGTTTCTCATGCCATGACGCTTTTCGCGTCGGCAGATGCCACTTTTTCAAGACCAGTGATACCCCTAGATACCACTAAGTGACCTACTGTAGTTGGTCGTCCAGGGTGGCACATGTTGCGGGGCGGCAGCAGAGGCTGGGAGAAGAGCAGGGTGTTTCTCTTCTGCCCCTCCACTGCAGCAGGAACTGCAATTCATGCAAGTAAAAGGGTTCTGCAAAATGGGGGGGGTGCAAAAACTGAGGGAGAGGGGGATGTGGGGGGAGGCAAAGATGGAGGGGGTGCAAAAATCAAGAGGGAGGGGGTGCCAAAATGGAGGGGAGGGTGAGTGGGGTGCAAAAACGGAGGTGGAGAGGGGGTACAAATCTGAAGAGATGGGGTGGAAATGGTGGGAGAGGAGGGTGCAGAAATGGAGGGGGGTACAAAAAACAAATAAGGGGGTGAGAGAGAGGGGATAAAGAGAGGGGGTAAGGGTGAGAGAGAGAGAGAGAGGGAGGGGGAAAGAGGGGAAAGGGGTTGGGGGAAAGAGAGAGGGGTGAGAGAGAGAGAGGGGTGAGGGGAGAGATATGCATGGTCTCACTGTCCTTTTCATCCATTTATTGTCCTCTGTATATTCATTCTCTACATCATCTGCCTTATGGGCCTATTCAGGAAGCTTCAATGTTTTCACTGCAACATCAAATGTGTTGGCTTGTTCCTACCTCATGGTATGAAATGTGTGAAATAAACGTATTCCGTAAGATATATCACATTTTATATACCGTTTGTTAAAAAAATGATGTACTGCACAAGATATTGGTTACTTTTCAAGAGATACGCCCATAACGTGCGATTTCCCTAAATCAGCCTTGAAGAGCAGAGCTCAGAGAGCAGAAAAAAACTGCATCTCCCTGCACAGCTCTTACAGGCGATCTCCCTGCACAGAGAGAAGCTGCTTACAGGCGATCTCCCTGCACAGAGAGAGCAGCATCTCCCTGCACAGCTCTTACAGGCGTTCTCACTGCCCAGAGAGAAGCTGCACCTCCCTGCACAGCTCTTACAGGCGATCTCCCTGCACAGTGTCTTCTTCAACCATAGCTACATATGTGTTTATTTTGCATGCTGACCTGTAGCTGTAATGTTTAAATCCGCTGGCTAAATAGAAGCCAATGTTATTTTCCCTCACATACGCCTCCCTTCCTGTACCTCTGCACGTCTCCTACCAGGTGTTTCTGTACTATTTGTACTTTATACTAATAAAAGTCGCCACGTTTACAGCAGGCTTTACTCGGAAGCTGGAGGTGGAGCCGCCTTGATGTATGGAGCCACGGGCAGGGAGCGACCATAGTATTAATAGTTTCTCTCGCCGCTTGCCAGTCGGTGCGGCCATTGGATCTTCAAACTGAGTGAAGGTGTCCCGTGTGTCCGACTCCCGAGCCCGGCACATTGTTTACTTCTACTTTAATTAAATACACTATATACAATTGCTTTTATTTCAGATAATGTGTCTAATGTTTATTTCTCTTATTTTTGATAATAGGGCCTCTAAAAATGAAGAGAACTGTGTGGATGTTAGAAATGCATTGCTTTCATTTATAGCAAGGCAATGTGGGTCAGCTTTGGATTCAGACGTGACAGAGAAATTAAAAAGAAGCAAGTTCCTTCTGTCAGAATAATACGTCTATGTCACGAGGGACCAGTACTTTTAACACCTTTTACCCTCCGGGATCACTTTCACTAGGCAGGACACAGATTGTGGAATAAAATGAGGTTTATTCTGGTAAACCAGCAGGCATACAAAATAACCCAAAATAGCAAAATACACATTCATTGGGGACCTGGGGGGAGTCTCTAGCCTCAACTAGGTACAGGGTGCCTTCTTCAGGAAGGCTTACCATGTCCGCTCCCTGTCCAGGAACACCACGGTACTATATTCAGTATAGCTAACTGGCTTTCCCCACTGGCTGGGTCTTCGTTCGTTTGTAGAACTTGGCCGTGTCTCTAGAACTTGTCCTCAGCTTGGCTAGGCTTCTCTGGCACCTCAATGCCAAGTGCTTAGCTATTCCAAGCAAAGCACTATTTTAAAAAACCACCTTTGCTTCACCAGACCAAGCCTAGGAATAGCCTGGTACTCTGGTCGGGCAGTCCCATTACATAGACCTTGGTTGCCTATGCCTAACATGGAACAGGGTCTGGCAGCCAATCAGAGTACGGATCCTAACAGGACAGCCAATGACAAGCTGGAGACTCGTCTTGCTGCCCCACTCAGAGAAGGGGGCATGCTAAGGGACTCAGGTAGCCCGCAAGCGGGAAATCCGAACTGACCAATGGGACCCGTGTCTGCGAGCTCCGTCTCAGCAATGGCTTCCCCTGGCCAGCCCCATACCTGTCTGGAAGGAACAAAGAGTCTCCCCACGGGAAGCCTTGTCACTGGACCTGGTTCTCCACCCTTCCCCACTCTCCAGATGGCCTGACACCTCCTCACTCCCATCCTCCCCTTTGATCCACTATCTCTATGCAGGCACTCCGGCTAATCGAATTACCGTGGCTGCCTCAATAGAGATGAATACACATTTGTAAAACTTGCTCTCAGAACTTGGTTTAAAACTTGGTTGTGGCCCTTGCTGGCTGGGCAATACATTGAATAGGGAGCATACCTTTATTACAATACATACGCATCCCCGCCAAACAGGCTTGTTTAGAGGGGAATAATTACAGTTCTCTTGGTAATAAAGTCCAGAAACATTTCATACTTATTTCGGTCCCTTTTGCCCCCCAGTATCCACTATTGGGGTCCCGTTTCGGAAGTCCCAGTTTTATACCTAAATTACCGAAAGGGTCAAAACATACACACATATGGGGTAGCTAGCCGGGCTTCACCTTTATTATGAAGGCTGGCTACCCCCACCGTCACAGTCTAGTTCTAATGTTTGGGGCCTCTTAAACCTGACACAGCTTAGGACCTCAGAAGGTCAAAGTCCGGCCCTGCCTAGTATGATGGACATTTTTTTCTGTGACATTATCCCAGCTTTACAGCTGGCCTGTGCAGACACTGCAGTCATTAAGGACATGATACTAACTGACATTTGGGACCCTTATCCTACTGTATTCTGCCTTGTCTTGATCCTGACATCTTAATAGCCATCCTGAAGATCAGCACCTCTGAGGGGAGGCAGACGCCCTTCTCCCCATGCGCCTCACATATGATTGTCCTATCCTTGCACTGAGGAGCTGCTTTCTTCATTTATCCGAGGCGCAACTAAAGGGAATATTTATTATAAGATACTATCCCCATATTCTACAGTCTTGTGAACCTCATTATTTATTCCTTGTAGAAACAAAAGGGGAGTGTACAGTGTGCACATGGCAAACGTTTTCATCCAACCAATGTCCTTTCTTAATCTTCTCAGATAATTTGTCTTCTAATGGCTCTAAGTGTGAGGGACTAATCAGCCAAAGTAATGTAGGTTTGGGGCCCAGTTTATAAGAACAACATACACAGTTTAAGAAATCAATAACAATATAACAAACTAGAGATGTGAAAATACCTCATATTGCACGGTATGAGGAGGAGGAAGACTTTAGAAAACGAAAAAGAAATGTGCAGAGGAATCTCCTGCTATTAAAGTTCTCTCCCCCGTGTTTCTGCCACTACATACTTTTATAAATAAGAAAGCGAGGAAGATATGAGATCTCAGAAGAGCTAAAAATTCTGAATTTGGTATTGGTGGCATCATTGTGTTTTTTATTGTCAATATTAATATAAAAGTCCCTTATGAATTGGGGTAAAATTAGAAGATTTCACAGACGACTTCCTAGACTAGACAAAATAATAAGGTCAAATTATTATTAAATAAATAATAATTTTGCCGATTACAGCAGGGTGGCCACTAGGTGGCAGACATGTATCACAAGCCATGTCATTCTTTGATAGTATATCTTGTGTTGTAAAAGGAAAGAGATTAAGGCTGCGCTTATAGTGCCGGCGCCAGCTATGCAACGTCGTGTCAAAACAAATGCATTCACGCTGTCGCGTGCGCTTATAGTAAGCGTGACGGATTGGTCGCGATCGCAGGAAGTAATCTGAATTACATTTTTCCAGCGACTGTGTCACGGCACTACCTCATTCACACTCACATCACTCACATCACTCACATCACTCACATCACTCACATCACACTCTCAAACTATCATTTTATATATATATATATATACATGTTTTTATTATGACTCTGTCCGTTCTAATAACAGCCCTCTAGTTTTAGGGTAATTCTATTGTAGAGATGTTATATATGTAGCCCTGGACACCCGTTACCTCCCCTGTCAGGGGCAAGGGCAAATGCCGCCAAAGCCAAGCGGCGGACCCGCCAGCATCTCTAAAGGGTGGGGGGAGAGCAGGGAGCGCTCCGGTGCTCCGCGGCGGCCCGACGGTACAGGGCGCCGCCATGTTGTCCTTCGCGCATGCGCATTACAGCAGCAGTTTGCGGAGGCCCTCAGAGAGATTACCCATGCGCAGTGCAAGCGCGCGAAGAGGCAGCCAATGGGGAGAGGCTATGGGCAGGGACTACATGTCCCATGAGCCTCAGGAGCGCACCACCTGACGCCAGGGAGCCAATAGGGCTGGAGTACCTCCCTGCTCTCAGGGATTGAGACATTTTCGCGTGCTGAGCCACGGAGTCAGGACCAGGAAGAGCTAGGGGTAGGAGGTGAGTGCAGGGGTCTGTAACCCACTGCATTAGGCCAGCAGCCCCCTAGGCCCCAGTTAAGTCCCGAGCCACATTAACAGCTTGTTGTGCTATTGGGACAGGCCCTAGATAGGGACTCTGCCCCATTATCTGTTTGGTAGTCAGGGACACAGTGCTAAGCAGTGCAGCCCTGCGAGGTGGGTTCTGGGCTCAGAAACCCACCAAAGACAGAGATTTACGGTGATATTATCCACGCCGGAATTCACCCCACCCGGTGGCGGATGACGACGTCGGACCAGACGGAATCCCTGTCATAGTCTGCGGAACCTGGGGCCGGAGCCCGGGCAGGTATCATTCTACAAGTGCACCAACACTGTACAGCAACAAAAGGAGCACACCTAAAGGGCGGGGGTATCACTTCGAGACACTTACGTGGTAGAGTGGCCAAGGGCCCTGTATAGTACGTTTGGACATGGTGTAGGGGTACACGGTGGTGGGGAAGGATAATACTTTCAACGAGAGCAAGTATTGTTGTGATTCATATAGAGTATAAGTATACTTATGTGCTTGTGTTCAGTAAAGACCGTTCTGTTTATACCAGTGAGTATTATTGTGTTAGGTCCTGAGAGGGACTCCTCCCGCTCCGTCGGGATCCCTCCCAGGTGGAGGCGTTGCACCACGTGATATTGTGATATATATATGTGTGTGTGTGTGTACCCCAGGCTCTCCATGCAGAAGCTTAGGCTCCTAAGGGCCACAAATGTAAATAAGCACCATTAGCGTCTACATTCACAGGGAATACCCATTACATATATAAATACTGCACCGACACACTTTATTCGAGCAAATACCCAGTATGTACCTGGCAGATACCTGGAATGCGCCGCTCCTCACCTCTGACAAGCCCCGTTGCGTTTGCCTTCCCAGCCTGGGTTCATGCCTGGCTGACGGGCGGCTGATCTGTTAAATGATAATGATTAGGATTTAATAGGTTGCAATGCTTCGCGTGTCTACCAGATGGCATAAATTCATGAATTGTAATGCAGTATATATATATATATATATACTGTGCAGTATTGCAGCCAGCGGGAATAAAATGCTTCAATCCCTGCCTGGAAAATACGTCAATGCACTCGGGCAGAAAACAGTCACAAACCTCAATACACCCGGGTATACCCGAATTCGTGGGACTAGCCGAGCTCGAATAAAGTGTGTCGCCAGTGTATGCCAAACTAGGGGTACTTTACAGGAACAAATCCTGCCTAAGTCTCCTGGTCAGAAAGCGTATTGCACAGCAGATGCTAATGCCAATTATTGACTATGGAGACATAGTATATGGCTCGGCTCCTCAAACCCACCTTAGCAAACTTGACACCCTCTACAATTCAATTTGTCGTTTTGTTCTCCAATGCAACTACAACACACATCACTGCGAAATTCTCAAAGAACTAGATTGGTCATCACTAGAGTCTAGGCGCAAAGTTCACCTTTCCTGTCTCACCCTCAAATACTTTCTGGGCAAGCTACCCAGCTACCTGAACAAGCTCCTCACCCCTACCACATGCAGTACCTATCACCTGAGATCAGACTCCAAAAGACTATTCATGGTCCCAAGACTCAACAAAGTATCCGGACGTTCCTCCTTCTCCTTCCGTGCACCCCAAAACTGGAACAACCCACCAGAGACTCTTATATCCACCACCAGCTTAAGTTCTTTCAAATCTAAGGCTGTCTCACACTTTAATCTGGTCTGTAACTGTTTCATACGCTCATAATATATATTTTCTTTAACTGTGCATGCAATGTCTTGTATATAATGTATACCTTGTTCATTTATGTAACTGTATTTGTAACCATGTATTATTTGTTTTACTCTGTGCCCAGGACATACTTGAAAACGAGAGGTAACTCTCAATGTATTACTTCCTGGTAAAATATTTTATAAATAAATAAATAAATAAAATATTGCAAGGAAGGAAGGGATATAAGGTGCTTATTCTATCACTTATCGGTTACTGACCACAGTGTTAAAAATGCCACCAGTTTCACATAAAGAACTTCAGTCTTTAATTTATTAGCATTTTGCAGCAGATAACAATCCTATCATCATTGTACTATATATCAACAGCTCAGCTTAATACTGTATAACTTCACACATAACATCTGAAATGATGGCACCACCTGCTGGAAGGAGAGTCATTGTGCAGAGGGGACTTTCTATACGGAACGCCACTGCTTCTGTGGCACTGTGCACCACCACTCAGAGCACACAAGTACAAGGCAGAGTCTGCCACTGTCAGCCTGGAAATGGTTAAATTGGTGGATGTTTGGCTGGTCACAGAAGAGAACTTTCCACTCTCGAAATCCCCATCATGACGCATGTTTGAGTAGCTCTTGGCTCCACGGTATAGAATGTACTGGATTTGGTTGGGATACTGGCGGTACCAGAACAGCTCGGGAGTGCTGCTACTGGTAGAGTAATTGCAGATTAATGTCACAGTGTCTCCTACTTCACTAGAAACACGTTCTCTCTCTGAATACACAGAGTATCCCAGAACAGGACCTATGGAGAGATAAACAACAGCGTTAATAATACAGAAACATTCCTTCAAATCCAGAAACTAACCTCAGCTGTTAAGATTTTAAAAATGCTTGGAAAATATAGTGGAAACCTGAGTTATCTCTATGAGATGGAAAGTGCACGCACTAATTATACCTGGCAGCTCTGGTAAATGAGAAAGCTTTAGGGATTCCACTGTAGGGTTTTCTATATTGCTCTACTGCCACTTATATGTCCCATCCTGAAGAGCCGCATGGTCCTTTGGATTACTGATCTCATGACTTTCCAGATTCATATCTCCAAAATAGAAAACAACGTAAATATATATACAGCCGACACATAGATACTTACTCAGAGAAAGCCAAAGAGCTGACGGGCGGCTGATCTGTTAAATGATAATGATTAGGATTTAATAGGTTGCAATGCTTCACGTGTCTACCAGATGGCATAAATTCATGAATTGTAATGCAGTATATATATATATATACTGTGCAGTATTGCAGCCAGCGGGAATAAAATGCTTCAATCCCTGCCTGGAAAATAACCCAATGCACTCGGGCAGAAAACAGTCACAAACCTCAATACACCCGGGTATACCCGAATTCGTGGGACTAGCCGAGCTCGAATAAAGTGTGTCGCCAGTGTAAGTGTGTGTGTGTAACAAAAAAATAAAGCAGGGTCTTACTTTACTTCCTTCTGTAAAAGGGGGGAGTGTCAAAGTAGGAGGAGTATTTAGATGCTGAGATGTACTTTCCACCTGGGAAATAACACACAGAGGCAGCACTAGAGCTCTGCTGAGGCATTGTGAATAATTTACTGATCTAGTAACCACTATTGTTGTTGCTCTAAGTGCAGGAGAATGATCTGCCCCATGCATTGTGTGGGACTAGCTGTACCACTGCTTGCTCTTTGGCTTTCTCCGAGTAAGTATCTATGTGTCGGCTGTATATACATTTACGCTGTTTTCTATTTTGGAGATATGAATCTGGAAAGCTGTGAGATCAGTAATCCAAAGGACCATGCGGCTCTTCAGGATGGGACATAAGTGGCAGTAGAGCGATATAGAAAATACTACAGTGGAATCTTTACCATATCTCATACACAAGAGCTGCCAGGAATAATTAGTATATGTATTTTCATTCTCATGGAGACAATGTGCAGGTTTTTAATATTTTCCAAGCATTTTGAAATCTTATCTGGGGAGGTTAGTTTCTGGATTTGAAGGGATGTTTCTGTATCACTAATGCTGTTGTTTATCTGTTTATCTCTCCATAGGTTGTGTTCTGGGAAACTCTGTGTATTCAGAGAGAGAACGTGTTTCTAGTGAAGTAGGAGACACTGTGACATTAATCTGCAATTACTCTACCAGTAGCTTCACTCCCTATCTGTTCTGGTACCGCCAGTATCCCAACCAAATCCAGTACATTCTATACCGTGGAGCCAAGAGCTACTCAAACATGCGTCATGATGGCGATTTCAAGAGTGGAAAGTTCTCTTCAGTGACCAGCCAAACATCCACCAATTTAACCATTACCAGGCTGACAGTGGCAGACTCTGCCTTGTACTTGTGTGCTCTGAGTGATGGTGCACAGTGTGACACAAGCAGTGCAGTCCTGTATAAAAAGTCCCCTCTGCACAGTGACTCTCCTCTCAGCAGGTGGCGCAATCCTTTCACATTTTATGTGTGAATTTACTTTATATGAAACTGTGCTGAAGATATACAGTACAAGGATGAGTTACATAGTAGTTGAGGTTGAAAAAAGACATACTGCTGCGGCCGAGTTTATTCGAGCATTTGCCCGTTCTCGGCCGCAGCAGTAACCTGGCGCACGCCGGAGGGTGCCGGGCGCGCGCCGAAGCAGCGGAAGAGCGCCCTCCGATCGGGGCTTTCTCCCTCCCGCTGCCGGGTCCCCCGGAACCCCCTGCCGCCATCCCCCACATCGCGGGACACCAGGGCTCCCTCGGGGAGCCCTGGACGCGCGTGCAGGGGGCGCTGGCACCCGATGACGCGTGACCGTGCATCGGTGACGCGCGGCACGCCGAGGGAGTGGGGCTAGCAAGCCGGGGCATCCCCCGGCTTGCGGAACTAGCCCTGCTCGAATAAATCGTGTCGGTAGTGTACGTCCATCAAGTTCAACCTATGCTAAATGTAGACAACAGATACTTTATCATATATCTATACTTATTGATCCAGAGGAAGGCAAACAAAAAAACCCAGAGTCATATCATCCAATGATATCTCATAAGGGGAGAAATAAATTCCTTCTTGACTCCAAGAATTGGCAATCGGATTAATCCCTGGATCAACATCCTTCCCATGTATACTTATTTGGTATATCCCTGTATACCTTTCCTATCTAAAAAGATGTCCAACCTTTTTTTGTGCACAAGGAGAAAAGGTTACCCAGTTAGGGCACTCTGTCATAAACCTGGATGTGTTATGGTAATATTAAAAATATATAACTTTATTAATATCCTTTAAAATATAGGTGATTAAAATGAACATTAAACAGAGGGTTGTATCCTGAGATGCAAACTAACGTCAGAAAGTCCAGAATACCTAAAGTTGTGAAAGGGTTAATTAAGTTTTTCACCTGCGATTTCAGGATATAAGAACTGAACCTCGCAATGTGGTACAGAGTGTCCACTGTTCTCTAATGAGAACTTGAACAACCCCTTGGGGTACTAATAACTTGCAGTATGACCAGATGGTAATAAAGGGACAAATATAATGTACCTTTGTGGTGAGATACACATAGGGTTAAGAACAATATGGTATGTTAACCCGCATAAATATAGTACAATTGGGCACATGTAAACAACACTTAGCTGAAATTAACAGTAGTATAACACTATCAGTATTTGAGTGTTAACACCGAATGTACAGAACTACATACATATTTAATATACCAGTCCTAAATAACATCTGAATTAATGTTAAAAAGCTGTGTGAGAAAGTCCCAAGTGTGACAGGCTGGTAACAGGAGCGGTAGTAAGTGTTAGAGATGAACTCCAGCAACACATGCAGACGGTTGTATACCTGATCCTGCGCCCTAAGGTAACCTGCACATATTTTCTATTGCCTGTGGGGTTCTGATGTTGTAGTAGCTGTTATACACGGAATCCAATGAGTCTCCAGTCTGGTGTGTTGAGCCCAGGCAGTAATGCTGCTGTACAGTGACTGCAAGATAGTACCAGCGGAGAAGTCCCTAATGTGCCCTTATACCTTCAAACTAGTTGGTACAGTAATGAATAAAGAGCAGAGTTCCTATAGGCGCCCTTAAACAAGTAAGTGCCCCACATACCTGCCTTATAAAAGCGTTTTAATGCGAAACGCGCGCGGTGGCAGCGGGTACACGCGCAGGAGTTCACAGCTGACAGCTCTGAACTTGCCACGTAACCATGTTGGCTCCTGATCGCGTCTTTTTTGCTCTAATACTGTATCACTAGTTTTGAAGGTTTTTGGGCGCCAATAGGGACTCTGCTCTTTAACCATAACCAGGTTTACCATAACACATCCAGGTTTATGACAGAGTGCCCTAACTGGGTTACCCTTTCTCCTTGTGCACATATCAGTGATTTACCTAGGAAGCACCGTCATAACAATTATCATCTATCGCTGTTGTGGGGGCACCCCTCTTGTATACTATTCAACCTTTTTTTGAACAAATCTATTGTATCTGCCATTACAGTCTCCATGGGTAATGAATTCCACATTTTAACTGCCCTTACTGTAAAGAACCCATTCCTTTGTTGCTGGTGAAATCTCCTTTCCTCCAACCTTAAGGGATGGCCCCGAGTCCTTTGTACTGCCCGTGGGATGAATAGTTAATTTGAAAGCTCCTTGTATTGTCCCTGAATATATTTGTATATAGTTATCATATCCCCTCTTAGACGCCTCTTTTCTAATGTAAATAAATATAATTTAGCTAGCCTCTCCTCATAAGTTAGATTGTCCACCCCCTTTATTACTTTGGTGGCTCTTCTCTACACTCTCTCTAGTTCCATAATGTCTTTTCTTAGGATTGGTGCCCAAAATTGTACTCCATATTCAAGGTGTGGTCTTACTAGTGCTTTGTAAAGGGGCATAATTATGTTTACTTCCCTTCCATCCATTGCCCGTTTGATGCAAGATAAGATCTTGTTTGCCTTTGCAGCTACTGCATGACTTTGGGTACTATTGCTAAGCCGGTTGTCTACAAGCACTCCTAAATTCTTCTCCATCAAGAATTACTCCATCAAGGATCAAGGAAAACAATTAAGCATGACATGTGTTGGACATGTTACCAATGAAGCTGGTCCACGCACTAAGTGACGATTCCCACAGGCTACAAATGGATTGGAGGCCCTGGATGTCTTCTCAATGGGAAGTCAGTTCCTGATGTTCCCGGTACCTGTCCACGCTTGTCCCCGCTTCTGGTGGCTCGGTCGCTACTGTAGTGATCCTTCAACACTGATGGCTTAGGCCGAGTACTCTTGCGAAACTCAGGCGGCTGCTGATGACATCACTGGATGTGTCACTGAGTAGGCGACTCGTCGGTAGACAGTTAAAAAGTATAATTGCCGTAAGCTTATATTGAAGTAACAGTGTATCTGGAGCCCAAATTGTGCAGAGCTTGCACTCTAATTCCTACGCGTTTTGTAGTTAAAGACTACTTCTTTAGGGTATAATGATTCTTCATTTTTGTGCAGTTTATATACCCAGCGGGTTCCTGTGATTGGCCCAGCAGGGGGGGAGGGAGTGTGCTGCAATACTTACCTGCTGCTTGAATACCACAATATAATTAATTTACTACACCATGAGATTTTTTGCGCTTTTTGTTTTCTTTTTTTCTCTATTAGCCCTTTAGGATGTTGAGCCCTCCTAATTAAACTGCAGCAGAATCTCATTTGTCAACAACACAGGTTTTACACTATATACGTTGTAATGACTAAGTTCTGTGATAGACACAATATATAATTACACCTGTTTTTGATCCATCACGGTTTTAAAGTCTGTGTTATATCCTTTTACACAGTCCTTATATTTGTATTTTAATCACAAGTCACATGACCATTACACATTTTTGTAATAACCACTAATTTCTCACTACCTAGTGCACGGTCATTTACACCTTTTTTTTTCACTCAGCTCCTAACTGCTGCACGGTAGTTTATATTATCCGTGTTTTGGTTTTGCACGTTCACTTTATCTCCAATTATGGTTTGGAGCTTATCTACAGTAACTGTAGGGAAAAAAGAACACACCGTTATTCTCAGAACAATCTGATGTACGGAAACAGAGGCACAAATTATCCCAATTGGGGATCATTTTAAGAGACTCGAAAAACTTCTCTTAAATGAGAGTAAATAATGGTGGGACAAAACAACACTCCAAGAGTACATAGATTGTAGAAGGGTCCCTAGAGGGTCACGCATTATTACAAATCCAACATTCGGGAAGGACAACAAATATTTTGTTAAAAAATGGGATAGGATCCTTGAGGATTGCTCTATGGAGCTTGTGAAATTGATCATAAATGTAAGCCCAGTCTGCTGGGACTACCAAATTCCAGGCCTTATAACACTGTAAGTCCCCTTTAATAAGTGGGCAGTGTTAGCAGTAGACTATGCTGAGTATGTTATATTGTTCATTGTGCATTTTCAGTAAAGTTCAGGAATAGCCTGTTTGTAAGGGGGGTCAATGACCGTGAATAGGCCGGCTTACAAGCCACTCCCCAGGGAAGGGGGGGGGGTTCTTCTTTATAGTATAGAGTTGAGTAAGGGGTTAGGGGTTCTGGGATAGACTTCAGAGTGTGCAAATACTGACGAGAGTTTTCCTGCTAGAGGAGTGTGCTGAGGCCTAGTCCCTTAGGGGATAGGGTACTAAGGATGTGTGATTCAGTGCATGTATCCTGCTCCTCAATAAACCTCAGTCATACCAACATCTGGCGTCGTATTTGAAGCATGGCTATCGATCACAGAAGAAGTGTTCATGAGGTGCATCCTGAAAACCTCCGGATCCTCTTGGGCTGGAGGCGCTGACAGCTAGAGAAACACAATGAGCCTGTCCTGATGTCCTCCCCATAACATCGCTGAGATCTCCTGTCTCCTCTTTCCACTCAGGTATGAAACAGCAGCCACAGAATACACCAGTAGAAAGACCATTTCCCAGAGGGAGGGGGGGGAGAAGAGGGCTACATTTGGAGGCACTGCTGACATAGGCATCAGGACAGACTTTTGCAGCAAGGACCAGAGTCATGCTTGCGTTCACTTATGAACATTGTTTATTATTCCTGTGGACTGTCAGAGGACTGGGGTTTGTGCATGTGCAGCCTTGCACTGCCATTTCTATGAGAAACATGGGGACGGGACCCTGAGGCAAAACCAGGGACCCTGTGCACACACTCATCATGTATGATGAAGAAAAGGGGGGAACAGCTCTCCGAGGCGTCACCGGGGAGGTTATTGTACTGCCCTTAATACAAGTAAAGAAAAATGGGGACAGGCCCCTAAGGTGCCACCAGGGACCCCGTGTACCTACTCATCTGAATGATGAAGAAAAGGTGGGAACAGCTCTCTGAGGCGTCACCGGGGAAAGTGTTGCCCAGAAAACGTTAATACAAATGGACAGCTGGGGATGGGCCTCTGAGGCGACACCAGGGACCCTGTGCATCCTTTCATCAAAACGACGAAGAAGATGGGGACAGTTCTCTGAGGCGTTGTCACGGAGGATGTCACCTAACCAACTATATCTAAAGAAGCCGGGGGTGGGGGGGACAGGTCCTTGAGGTGACTCCAGGGAGCTTGTTGCTCCCCTCCACAAACACGCCGAAGAAATGCTGGGTCAGGTCCCTGAGGCGTCTCCAGGGAGGCTGCTGCTCACCATTGCCACCAACATAGAAATATGGGGGCCCTTCTCTGAGGCTACTCCAGGGAAATGGTTGCCCTACCACTCATGTGTTTTTCTATGCAAAATGACTGTGCTTTCCTATGCAACATGGCGGTTCCCGCTCAAAATGGGAAACTGGATGGCAGCTGGTGCAAAAAGCTGCAAGCTAAAGTTGCAATATCTTGCTGCAAACCTATGGATTGGGTGCGGAGCGTGACCGTGCCCTTCTGGCAAGGAATCCGAGATTGGCACGAACGCCAAGTCCCACCCTGAGTTCCCAGTTGCTGTTCTCAAAACCAGAGGGAGGACGTAAGGGCGTATCCTTCTGCTGCCCTGTGCGAGTGTGGAGATTCCACTTGACTTGCAAGTGGTAGCCTTACAGTACAGACGTGCAAGTACTTACTTCATCTGCCAAGATCGTCGACGATGGAAGAAAAGGTGTTTGCTTCGCTCTACCTGGAGGGTTACTGCTATTACCCAATGATGGGGAGAACTCACTACGCCTGGTCTGCCCGCAGTGCGTGTGGGTGTGGCCTGCACTGGGATCCACTTCCCAGTGCTCAGAATGTGCCACACAGTACATCCGTTTCCAGGGACCTACCCGTCTACCTGAAATCGCTGGGTTCATCCAGAGACTGGTGGAAGTGATGGGACAAGCATCCGAAGCCCGAGGCTTGACTCCAGCATCTGGTGAGTCCCAACTTCAAATGTGCACACGTGGGCACGCCTGAGCGCAGGGAACACAGAGAAGCGCCAGCACTCCTCCTTCAGCTGGAAACAGCGTGAGCGCGGCGCATAGCTGGACTCTACACTTACCTCGTGACGTCGTCCCAATGGAGGGAGGACACCCCAGCTGCACGCGCAGGGAGTGACAGGACGCCGGCGACAACACTCCAGCGGGTCACCTGCAATACAACATGGCCAGCTTACGGCAACCACAGCAAGATACCAGAGACACCGGGTTGGGTAAGGGCAGCAGCTTTGGCACAAGGAGGTTCATGAGTGGAGTGTCCCTGGATGCTTCATCCCCCGCACCCGGCCACAGTCTGCACAACGGGCCCCCCACCCAGGGTGAGTTCATTTATAGTATCTTGTTATATTTGATGTCCACGGTGATCTGCTATATATACCCTCCAGTGGATTGTTGGTTAAATCCCATACTAAGATATACCAGACTTCAGCAGCATCAGGCCTTTTGGGTTTACTCCCATTTTTTTCACATATTCTGTGTTATCCTGCTAGCTCGTCTAGTATACATCTGTTCAATGGATTATGATTACCATACTTATAATTAAGTGACTTTCAAAGTTGGGATCCAAGAAGTGGTTTTATTAATACCGTTTTTTGTTTTTAATATATTAAAATTAACCACATCCACTACCAAGAGTCTAGAGTTCAGGACTTATAATTATTATTATTTTTTCTATATACATTTAGTGCCAATTTTTGTGGTTAAACACTATGGAAGAATCAAGTGGAGATGAAAATGTTATATCTGATGTGGAGAGTACTACTTATGTACACATGTGTAGTGATAACACACGACGATCTAGAAAGGCTGCACATTTGTTCGATGGAATATCTGACATTGTATGTGACGAACCATCTGACCTAACCCATTATTTTGTCAAATTGGAAAAACTTTTGGTTCAGAACCTAAGACTCTGGTGGGACATTACCTCACTAGAGAACTACATCAGATGTAATAGAATCCCTAGAGGACTGCGAATCAAAAAAGTACCATCATTTGGGTTTTTAAATAAACAATTTGAACAGGACTGGGTTAAGGCCTTAGATACATGTTCATTCCAATTAATGGATTTAATCATACAACAAAAAACTGCAGAAAAGTCACTACTAATGTCAGAGATCACAACTCTTCAGACAAAATTGCAGCCATTTTCAAAAATGGAGCAATTTGTCAGAAACGATAAGACTTTATTGTCTAATATTGAAGTGATTGAAGACAATATTAGTGACAAAAAACATGTAAAATTTGAAAGAGATCGTGTTGATTACACTAAGGGACAAGTATATTGTTGGCAGAAACCTATAATTATAAAAGAATTTATGAGTTCAAGTACACCTAAAGGTCAACGCCGTCAAAAAGGAGGGCAAAAGAATCCCTCAAATAAATCCATTTTGAAAAATTCCAGAGTAGAGACCTCCAGTTTTGAGTCAGATGTCTCTGATCAAGAATACAGACCACACATAGTCTCATTCGATAGGACTGCTGACTATACAAGAGAGAACCGCGGAACCTCTAATTATGATCAAAAAGCCTCAACATCATCTTCCCAAACTAAAATGTTAAAATCTTCTGGTCAACCGTCATCAGCTTTTTTACAGGCAGGCCCAAAAGGGCGAGGAGAACCAGGAGATCCAAAAGGAAACGAGGGACGAGGCAAGGCCAAGCGGAAGAAATACGAGTAAACGACCCGGGTAACGTAATCAATTTATCCGGTATAGATCTCTCACTTGATCAGTTGACACTACTCAATAAGGGACTTGGGTTTGCACCGACACAAAATTTCCAGCTCTTTCAAACAATAATTGACCTCCAGAAATTTACCAGAAAATTAACTTTAAAGAAAATATTTGGTTCACAAATGCCATCAGATAATCTAGAGGTGAGCAACCATTCTCAACTGTCTCCCACCAAAGAAACAGATTTATTGACATTTCAAGAATGTTGCGCCCTCTCTGATCTAGACACACTGCTTGAATCACAAGGCGAACGTTTACTAACATTCAACCAACCATTTTTTGGTCAAGAAGATTCGGGCTATCGTAAGAAGTCATTGTTTTGCCCAAACTACAATAGATGACCTTCCATTTGTATGTTTGAACATTTGGTGGAACGGGACTTACGCCTATTAGCCCAAGGTTTTACCTGCTCGAATGTTAATTCTGGTAATTTAAGTCATACTGAGGTTCAGCAGATTGATTGTATAAAAAAACAACATGATATTGTACTTAAACATGCGGATAAGGGAGGTGCCCTTGTAATTATGTCTTCTATTCAGTACCACAAAGAAGCATTAAGGCAGCTACAAGACACTAGCTCATATCGGTGTCTTAGGAGCAATCCAACATCTAAATATCATGATGAATTGGTGGAATTGTTAGAGTTTGGCAGAATTTTAAATGTCATCAGCCATAAGGAATTTGAATTCCTTGACTGTACACACCCCGTGATTCCTATATTTCACCATCTCCCAAAGGTCCATAAATCGCTGGTCGACCCTCCTGGTCGACCAATAGTAGCGAGCATTGGATCTTTGGGAGATGGATTGTCACGGTATGTCGACAAATTTCTGCAGCCACTGGTGGTACAGTTACCCTCATACGTCAGAGACACAGCGGATTTGATTGTCAATTTGCAGGACTTCACTTGGCACAAGGAATACAGGTGGGTCACACTCGATGTGGCCTCCCTGTATTCTATTATACAACACAAACATGGACTTGCAGCCATTGAATATTATTTGGAACTTTCCACTCTATCTTTTTCACATTGCACCTTTTTATTGGAATCTATTTCATTTTTGCTCACGCACAATTATTTTATGTTTGATTCACTTTTTTATTTACAGTTGTTGGGTACCGCAATGGGCACGAGCTTTGCACCATCATACGCTAATTTATTTATGGGTTTTTGGGAATCACGGTTTATTTTTCACAGTGATAATTCTTTTCGTCAAAATATCGTCTTTTATAAACGGTATATTGACGATCT
This sequence comes from Ascaphus truei, assembly GCA_036426205.1. Lineage (NCBI taxonomy): Eukaryota > Metazoa > Chordata > Amphibia > Anura > Ascaphidae > Ascaphus > Ascaphus truei. Next base: position 153,512 of record WSYH01000333.1, read on the forward strand.
TATAATAATTTGGAAGGGTGATGAACACACATTGGTTTCTTTTACGGATTACTTAAACACTAATGATCTAAATATTAAACTCACTTTTGAACAAAATCTTAATCACATTCACTATTTGGATTTGGTCCTGTACATTAACAACAACATGCATATTCAATCAGACATTTACCGCAAGGAGAACTCCAGGAATACACTCCTATGTGCACAAAGTTGCCATCCAAAATCTTTAATCAAAAATATTCCTGGAGCTCAGTTTATGAGACTAAAAAGGCTGTGCTCTGACGATGAGGTTTTTCTGTCTCGATCAAGAGAGATGTCTAAAAGATTTCTCGCCAGGGGGTATTCCGCCAAAGATGTTGGAGCAGCCTTTGACAAAGCAAATGCAACAGATAGAAAAACCCTTATCTGTAAAAGAAAGAAACCAGTCCCTACGAGAGGGAATGCCAATGTTTTTAATGAAAGAAAAAGTCCTTACTTTATCACCACATTTAATCAACAATCTAAACAGATCAGTGACATCATTCATAAGCATTGGCACACCTATACGCCCAATTGTCCAAAGTGGACCTATGTTCACATACCGCAAAGCAAAAACATTGGCATACCATTTATCACCTAGCATGTATGTCAGTAGATGTGGTCCCCCCAATATTAGTAGTATCCACCTTCTCTGCTATCGAACACATACATTGCCACCCCAGAGGGGGTAACAGAGAGAACACACTAAATAAGCAGGAGATGTTTTGGATATACACCCTCGATACCCTTCACCCACATGGCATTAATATCGATTGGGAGCTAAAACATTTCCTATAGCAATGTGGAGTGAGGAGTACTGAGGGTGTATGTCCATGCAACTGTAATACCACATATTGCGATTTGGATTATAACTATATCCATATGACATAAAATTAGGATTTAATTCTTCATGAATGAAGTGTTGTACTAAGTATATATCTCCAACATATGTTCACGTATAAATATTATACATTGTTTGTAACGTGTTCTTTACTAATCAGTACCTTTACATATTAGTGTATTTAAGCGACTATTATACATTATATATTGCCTCTTTATTTAGAAATATTAAAAAAGATTGTAATAATTTCTATGACATATTAGAATTTATATAACTATTTATCCACATAACCATAGGTGTGTAAAAATTATATTATATATTGGTTAGTGCTCTACATCCTTATTATATTATTATTATTTTAATATATTATTGATTTTAATTTTGTTTGTATGTTATTGTATATATATGTTTTAACCATGTATTCCACACAGACTCAATGAATGGGTTAAACCCAAACACTGGTTCAACATTAACCTAATTGAGCTCAAAAAAACCTCTTGTTATTTTGAACAACCAATCAGATTGGGTCTTCACCTATTTAAGGGGTCTGTGTGATAAGGGTGTCATACTCTTTGATAAAGTCCCGGAGACGGACGAAACGCGTCAGAGTGCCCCTTCTGAGATGTACAGCATGTACCAATAAAGCTGATTTTAAGTGTACTTGCTCCTGAACCAGACTTTTTTGCTGTGACCGCCTTCTACCTTTTTCACTTGTGTGTCTAATGTGACTGACAGAGCAGACAAATTGCCATGGTGGGATCCACAATTTAGAGGATACGTTCCTCACTTAAAACGCACCAGGTTTTTGTTAGAACGGTGATCCCATACTGACCATTGGTGGGAAGATGGTAATTTCTCTGCGGAGTAACAAGCCGGGATAATGCTCAAGCATAGTGCTAAAATGGAGGAAGGCCTTTTTTCCGGGCCTAATGGAGAGGCCTCAACTAGTGAGCCTCTGTGGGAACGACCCGTATACTGGGTAGTACCAGGTAAGGCCTACGGGCATAGTTTGACTAAATGTAGTCGCGCCGATAGGGTGCTGGTCCAATGGTTTAGAGCGGAAGAATACGCATACCCTTACCTTCCAGAGAATTTATTGCGCCAGGCAGAGATGCGCAGGGAAGAGTGGGTGCGTGCAGCCATTATGGATCATGTAATGCAACGCGTGGGTGGTGCCTGTCACAGAGAGGAGAGATTTGCTTTCCTAAGCAAAACCTGGCACATAGGCCGAAACATTCACCTCGATAGGGTAAATTATGTTACTGAGGATGGCAGCAAGCGATGTTATTCCGTGACAGTATATGACAGTGAGGGGAACATGCTGCGCAGACTCCACTACATATGATAATTCAAAGAGAGATAAATCTTATTCCAAAACAGAAACAGATGGAAATAAAAAAGGAACACGTTATGGGGAAAAGTGTCAAGATCCTGTCAAGTCACGCTTTCCATCTAGATGTGACTCTGACCGGCATTCCCCAGAGTGTTCACATTTTTCGGAGACTCTGAAATCATGACACATAGGTTCAAGAGATTCAGGGAAGCCAGAAAAAAAATAGGAAGAGAGAATCGGGAAAGCCCAAAAAGTCAGAAAAGACGCCATTCACCCTAAGAGGGATGAGGGGAGGGAGGGGGGCCTATGCCCAAAAAGTGACCCTGCTGAGTGCTTGGAAATCAAATTTACATGTCTCTCCAAGCGCTGAGGTTTGGAGAGTATTCGTGTGCGAGTGTGGCCATAGTTATTGGGAATCACTGAAGTGATCTCGCGAAGCGCTCTCAGCAGCAGCGGAGCCGCAGCATAAAATTATAGAGCAGTGTAGAGTAGTGTAGTACATAGAAAAAAAACGTATACAAGCTCCAGGAGGTCTAGCAATAGTGTCTTTAAAGCATAAATATATAATATAATAAAGGTAGTTGACACTGGAAAATGAGGATTAAAGGGCTATGCAGTGATTGAGGATTAAAGGGCTATGCAGTGATTGAGGATTAAAGGGCTATGCAGTGATTGAGGATTAAAGGGCTATGCAGTGACTGAGGATTAAAGGGATATGCAGTGACATTAATTATTCAGATCACACTGCAAGATTTAAAAAAGCGGACTCTGTGTTTGACAAAGACAATGCTCTATTATGTGAAGCAACTGAAGATTTAAAACCTAATTTCTTCAGATTAGAAAATTACATTACACAGGATTTAAGACTTTGGTGGGATTTGATTTCTTTAGAAAATTATACCAAAGATAAAAAGATACCACGTGGTTTGCGAATTAAGAAAGCACCTTCCTTTGGGTTTGATGATAGAGACTTTGAGGCACAATGGATCAAGATTCTTGATCACTGTTCTTTTAAGCTTATTGAGTTAATCATATAACGCAAACTTAAAGAGAAATCTATTGCTGAAAAACAAGTTAAAGAGCTTCAAACCAAGTTACTTGCATTTACACATATTGAGAAGTTTAATGAAATGGATAACAAATTAGCTCAACGTGTTAATAACATAGAAAACAGTATTATGTTAGCAAAACCAAATAAGTATGAACGCAACAAAACAGATTATCTTACAAATCAAATTTACATCTGGCAAAGACCAAAAAGGTCCAAATCTCCTGCAAAAGGAAAAAAATACATCTAACAACAAAAAACAGGAACATGAACAAAAGTCCCAAAAACCTATGAAATCAATTCTGAGAAAATCCCCCAAAACAAGTTATCGAATAGGAAAAAGTTTTGAATCTGATATGTCTGACAACGAACTTGTGGGTCCAAGTGTCTCTTTTTCAGAAAACGAATCAGCAGCCTCCTCAGCGGATCAAAGATGCCAATCAACTCTTCAACCCAAGACAACATCTAATAAGCAACCATCAAAAAACGGAGAAAGAGAAGTAGAAGATCCAAACATAGACTGGTGGTCAGCTCCTTCAAAGAAAATGAGGTATCAGAGTTAGAAGAGACGAATGTAATTAACATTTCAAAATATACCTTAAGTCAATCAGAATTACAGGTTCTGGATCTTGGACTTACATTTGCACCAAGCAAAAACTTTGATTTATTTTCTACTATTGTGGACTTATACAAATTCACAAGACAATTATCTTTAAAACGATTTTTCAGACAAAAAGAAAACAATGTCGATTCAGGGGGCATTCATACAACTGATACAGTTCCTGTTTTTGATATTAATGCTCAACTAACGTTTAGAGAGCAGTGTCACTTACAAGATTTATCTGAACTGTTATTTGAACAAGAACAAGTATGTGAAGATTCTATGCAGAACTTTTTGGGTAGAAAGGACTCTGGTCTAAAAAGAATGTCATCATTCTGTCCTACATTCCTAAGAGGCCATGCTATTGATGTTTTCCAAGCAACAGTACAGAGAGATTTAAGCCTTCTGTCACAAGGCATTTCTACTGCCAACTGTAATAGACAATATAATGCTAATCTTACCCATGAACAACGTAATGCAGTTAAAAGCATTCAAAATAATTCTGCTTGTATAATCAAAAATGATACAACAATGGGGGAAGGGGAAGGGGTGGAAACCCTCGCATCAGCCTGTAATAAAGTGAAATCAACAACGGTGCAAAGTGCCAAACAAGAACCTAGAGATAATTTGATCCAACCACGTAGTGCTATTTCTAAAAGTAAACGTAATAAAACTTCACAACAGAGTAAAGATAACAATCAACTGCCACCTCTTTTTATTACAAGGTTTAGCAACCAAGCTTATGATATTAAAAGGATTATTAAGAAAAACTGGTACATTTTGGCCACTGACCCTTTTCTTAAAGATATGACATCCTATGATCCAAGAATTGTTTTTCAAAGATCTGAAACAATGGGTAACTTATTATCACCTAGTGTGCCCAAATTGACTTTGAAACCAAGTAGGGGATTTTTCCCAAATCTTATTGGTTGCTATCTCTGTCATCACAGCAAAATGTGTAGATATCTTTTAAAGACCAAGACCTTTTCAGGGAAAGATGGTACTAGGGTGTTTAACATTCTGTCATGTATAACTTGCAATACAGATCATGTTATCTATATGCTCCTGTGTGGTTGTAACAAACAGTATGTTGGCTTGACCACGAGACCTTTGAAGCAACGCATACTTGAGCATATGAGATTGATCATCAAAAAAGATCAGTTACACCCAGAAACAACACATTTTGATATCTGCCAGAATGGAAGTTTGACTAACTTCAAATGTGTTGCATTGGAACCTATAAAGCCACACTTTAGGGGGGGAGACAGAAGCAATTTGCTTCACAGACGTGAGGCTTTTTGGATTTTTACACTTAACACTTTAGTACCCAATGGGTTAAACATTGATTGGGATCCTAAATGTTTTTTATAAGTTTTTCATTAATTCTTTAATAGTTTTCGGTGGATATTGATTTATTCATTATCTCATTCTATTTTTAGGTAAGTTAATAAATATATATTTTTTTCACATATATATTATGTTTATTAATTAACATTATATTTATTATTAATACAATTATTAGGATAATCTCCTTCTATATATTTGGATATTTAGTTTGTATGATTTATTCTATTAATATCATGGTTACACAAAGATTATATGATTTAATCCAATCAATGTTTTTCTATCATATTACTGTGTACCAATTAGTTTATTATTTATTATTCCCATCCATAGTGTCCTTTATAGATTCCAGATATAGTCATTTCACTGTGTTTTTGCCTTTTCTGATGATTCTATCTTCTTTTTCTTTTTTTTTTCTTTAATTAGTTAAATATGCAATGTTTTGCATCAATAATTTTCCTTTAAGGTCAAAATTGTTATTGTTTGGTCCTGCATCTTTGGTTGTCCATTCTGTTATATTCTTAATAATCCACGTGTTGGATTTATTATATTACTCTCATTTGCCTATGATGAATTATGTATCATTGGCACACTATCATGCTATAGATCTAATATGATACGATTAATGTGATATGCCTTGTTTGCTTTCACATTTAATTAACTTCTATTAGGTGAGTTTAGCCACTCATTTGGTTAGCCACTCTATACACACTATGGACGCCATTATTGTAATACAATGTATTTATTTTATTGAACTTTTCATTTTCACTCATATGTTGTTTTTCGTTTGATCATTTGCACTCATCATGAGATGTTTTGTTTCTTTTCTTTTCTTCTTTCTTTTCTCCATCTTTTCTTTCTGCAAGACAAAATTAATGAATCATTTAACAGCTGTCTTGTATGACGGGGAGAGTTTTAAATACTCAGGACCTCCCCCATCTCGTCACTCCTTGAGAAAGCACCACAATGGGCGTGAAACGCGTGGGAGAGTAGTCAGTACTGTTTGTTTTTTTGTTGTTTATGTAGTTCATTAAAGTTGATTTTTAACCTCTTTTTTGCTGGTGAGTGTCTATAGTCTTTGTATGGAGCGGTTGGATATTCGATCCTTACCTTTTTTTATTAGAGTAGTGTAGTGTATGTTAAAAAAATTCTGCACATTTAATATAGTGGTTTTTTTTCCACTAAATCAAGGGTGCGACTTAGAATCGATGGCGTCTTAGAATCGAGGAAATAGGGCACTGTAAAACATCCTACATAAAGTGATACTAATAGGGTGTATAGTGACAAACAAGCACCTCATATGGTATTAGAGGAACTAAATCACTCACAATTATACATATAATCCTGGAGGGGTTAAATGAATGACCTTGTCACGGGATACCAGGGATATACACCTTTATACCGGGATCATATCACTGAGCAAAACCAAGAAGTAAAACAAATTGTGATTTATTCCTTAGAAACAGACATACACACAGTGGATTACAATATACAGAAGAAAACACACTTACTGGGGGGATGGGCTACAAAACTAACCTTTCCTAATTGAAATAGCATAGAAAACAAAGTCTTTAGGTTACCGGGAGTTACCCGCAAAAGTCCTGGAACTCAATTCGGCATGAATTACCAGGCGCCACCGCTGTATCTCTGCCGGAGATGCCAAAATCCCTTGACAGGGAGAAAGTACAAAACGTCCTGATAATCTTTTCTGCGTGTAAACGAAAACAGAAAGGCCAGCGCAACATAGAAAATGACAACATATATTACAATACATCAGTGCTTATTTGCTGATGAGTAAGGGTCATTTGGTTAAACCCTTTGGCCAAAAGGATATAAGCCTACAGCCACGTCACATCATGACCAATCTGCAGGTCCTAACACTCTCTGGCACAATTCTCATGTACCTCTCTTTTCTGCTGGAGGGAAACAGACCATACTGGGTCTGTGATTCACAGGATCATGATAAAAACTGCTACATGTAAAGTGGGGCGGGGCGAGCTTTAAACCATGGGGACGAGGGCCACACCTCCAAGAATTAGCTTAATTCCCTTTCCCCACTGCATTGTGTTGCAGACCTTACAAAGTGAGACATGGAGAATCTTTACTAATCATGGTTCAAAATCTTCTCCTTGACCGATACCATTACCTGTTATAAAGATCTTTAATTACGGTCATTCGCCACTGTAGTGTTACAAAGATATAGAACTCTACAGTATGTAGTCCTCGCCAATACTGAAGGGATTAAGCATGTGTTTGCTTTTCTTTCTTTGTGTTATTATGTACAATGTGTTGGTATTTATGATAATTGATTATTTCTCCTTTTTGATTTTGTTACAGTGTGTCAGACTTCGCTTGGAGCCCAACATATTTCCCAGGCCAGTTTAATTACACAAGGAGCAGTTCAGCTTGCTGCTAATGAAAAAAGTGAACCACCTCTAATGTACCCAACTCAACCAGCTCGGAAGCTGTGCCACCTCTCAAAGTTACATATTGAAGTGCAAAGCAACAAAGAGTTGTGTGTGCCAGTGGGGAAAAGGGGTGGGTTAAAAGATATGGAGAAGAGATCTTCTGAGGTGAAGGCCCCCTCACATATGGCTCAGAAGATTCGTAATAACGTGCTGAGTTCAGTGAAGACTAAGTGTCCGTCAAAGTCTGAGGGGGTACCAAAGTGCTCCACAGTGGAAACAAAGAAGAAAAAGATCCTTTCTTCAGCTGCAAAGGATCAAGTCCCTCAAACTGCACTGCAAAAGAAGATAAAACCAATGTCAAAGCCAGTAAATCATTCTTCTGCTCCTATACCAGGGAAGTCACCCCGTGGCCCACAATCTGGTGACGAGGCTGTTCTGTTAAAAAAGATGAAACGTGTGTGTCTCTCAGGTGCCCACATTGCCAATAAGGTATCTGAAAAGATGCTGCAAAGCCGTGAAGGTTCAATGGATGCAAAGACACCTGCTGTTACTCATATTAATCCTAAACTCAAGAAAACTCAGGAGATCGGGATCAAACGTAAAAATGCAAAGACTCCTGCAGTTACTCATAGTCCTGAGCGGAAGACACCTCAGGAGATGGGGATCAAACGTAAACAGAACAGCAATAGCAAGCAGGTAGTGAAGACCAGCTTTTTCAGTTTTAAGCAAGTGCTGGCTTGTGGTACTGATAATAACCCCAAAGCTCTCAAAAGAAAAAGTGCTAATCAGCCTGGGATGAATTCAGAAGTCCTTGGGAAGGGCAAGAAGTCATTGGAACCTTCTAAACAAGGAAAGTTGAAAGCCCATCCCAGCAACCTAAGCCTCCTAATGATTAACTCGGTTCAATTATTTCACCCATTGGGTAAAAAAGCAGGTCCCACAGGTACAGGGGCACCCGCAGGATCCTTTACACTTGGAAATAAGCTTGGACCAATGCAAGGAAGCCAAAGCCAGACTTCTGCTTCTCATGTTCAGTGGCCTCCTACTGATGCGATTAAAATGTGGATGGTCAAAAAACAGAGCAGTATTTCTGGAATTGAAGGAGTCGGTATTAATGCCAGGCCTAGGCTATTTAAAATACGTGAGTACCAAAGACCTGACATTAAAACCAGTGAAATCAAACAACTTGGGTGTGACGGTAACTTTGTGACAGGCTATAATAATACACCAAAAATATACCTGGGTTGAACTGAACATGACTAAGATATGATAAAATATAATTTATTCCTTGAAAAAGGTGAACACACGAGATTACACAAATAACAGACAAAATATAGGCACTTACTTAAGATGGAATGATGAAACAGTCATAATTCTGGACTGGCAATTCATACAGCAATCTTGAACGAAGAACAACACCAACATAGAGTATAGGCTGAGCCCCATTCTTATACCATCTCAAACCCATCTCTTATAACCTAGGCATCGAGCTGGCTACCAAAATCTATTTGAAGTAGATGTTTCTTCCCCTGCAGGTGTGAACTGGGCCACTTGCAAAAAACTAAATTCCTTTGTTTCTGGCCCTAGAGTAAACAATCAGGGCAGTTAACTTTTGATCACAGGGCTTATGCTAAATCATCCGGATGCCGTTCCTGCCCTATTAGCATAGCAGATGGAGTCTGTATTTTCAGAGCAGATCCAAAATACCATATATACTTTAAAATCTTCACATATTAATAAGTTCCGTTCTGGTGGGCTCAGTGGGTCGACATTTGCCAGTTTTTAATGCCTACAGTGACTCTATATATTGGCCAAATTTCAGCTCTCTACGACCTCCAGAACCGGAGATACAGAAATGCACTTTAAAACATTTTTAAAATACAGGATTCGTCCCTTTAAAAATGAATCTCTGCTTTTCACTCTTTCCCCATTGAAATCAACGGGGTCCGCCACCATAGCGTTGAATGGCGGACTCCGCCGTTGCCGTCAATGGGGTTTCCCGCCATAGACTTTCAATGGGGAGACCGCCGCCATTGAAGCCTATGGGAAAAACCAAAAATCTTTACATTTGCCCACACTCCATCTGGTTGATCGGAGGGGGCTGGGAATGGCCATGCATTAAAGCCAGAACCTTGGCTACATGCCACCCAAAACTGCTGCCAGTGGGTCGATCAGGCTGGATCATCCCGCTACCCATGATATGCTGCAGACAGCTGACGGATCGATTCCTGGGCCTTCCACGATTCTCTGTACGGTAAAGTAAAAACCACAACGGATCGGCAGCATTAAGCAGCATCACACGCCTCCAACCTGAGCTCCACCAAAATGCAGCTAACTGCACAGCTGACTGTGTGAGAGGAGGGGGGGGCGATCGGAAGGAACACCCAACGTGGCGTTTCGACAAACAGGCTTCGTCACTCCAATCCAAGAGGGGAAGGCAGACATGTGAAAGATAATTTACAAAGAGACATTAGAATACATACAGTATAAAGGATTAGTAAATCTCTATATAGATATATTGTAATGAACACAAGATATGTTGAGAGAATAAAAAGATAGTCAACTGTCCATACAAGAGTTATATAAATGAAGATAAACCAAGATCCTCATTAAGCCCCTTTGGTGCAACACGATCTAGATTAAAAATCCATCTGTTCTCATGGCGTAATAACTCTGCTACTAGATTTCCTCCTGCATTATCCAGGGAGACTTTTTCTACCCCCCAAACCAGCAGACCCCTTGTTGAATCTGTGTGTTTGGAGTGAAAATGCCTGGATACGCTCGTAAGTTTTTTTGCTCGGGCCAAATCTTTACTTGCATTGCGGATGTTGCATGCTCGAGAATCCGTATTTTCAGTTCCCTGGAAGTCATGCCAACATATAGCAAGTGGCACGGGCATGATAACACATATATTACACCTTTTGTATGACAATGATGAAATCTTTAACGATAAACTCTCCTGTACCGCTAATATTTGTGAAAGTTGTTTGTTTAGAGATGAACCAACAACACTTGCATTTTCCACACAGGTATATGCCTTTGGTACTATTGTCCACAGCCACCGTTTTGTTAAAGTGGCTGTGAACCAATTGGTCTCTTAAATGTGTCGGCCTTCGAGCAGTCATCATCACTTTCTTCTTTCACTTTGGGTTATCTTGCAATGTCACTGGATCACTGATCTAATCTCCTCCCAATGTTGGTTAAAGGTGGTTATAAATCTTACAGGTGTAGGGAAACCACAGTTAGGAGTTTTAGGTTTGGGGATAAACAAACTCTCTCTCTCACTATGGTTCACTCTGTAGAGAGCTCTCTTGAAGCAGCGTTTGCTATACTGTCGCAGCACCTTTTATTCTAAAACATCACCGCATTTTTCCTGGATTTTTTTCGAAAGCTAAGCACTTCACCGGGTGCATGCCGCATTCATGTTGCGTTCTCAGCCGCGGTGCATGCGCGGTTCATGTGCGGTTGATGCGTTTATTGAGAATGGTTCGGATTTAATAGGTTGCAATTCTCAGCGTGTCCACCAGATGGCAGATATTCATGAATTGTAATGCGCATGCGCTTCAGTAATGTGTCGACTTGCAGGTGTTTCGTTTAAAAAAGATACCACAGTGGGCTATTGTAAATTGGCCTTGGGACTGAAGGAAGAGGTTACAATAATGTATCAATTTAGGCTTTTCATATTAAAGAAAGACAAGCACCAGTTTCTGATTATTGTCCAGAGAGTCCCGCCATGACTACACAAATGCAGCCCGTGTTCCAAAAACCCGACAGAACATACGCTTATTTAATATGGGCCGCGATTAATGCAACAGATGATAAGATGGCAACAGTTGTTCAAATTTATCAGTATTTTATCGAAAACTATGACTTTTACAAATTTTCGCCAGCTCCTCATGTGCGGAAGCGTGCAATAAGGAAAAAGTTATGTAGCGATCCATGTTTTTTTCGTATTGATCCCGAATTTATTGGAGGGTATTGGTGTGTGTCACCGGGTTTTTCCTGTATCTACTGTCACGGCCAAGTTTATTCTAACCTTTACCCGGTCTCGGCCGCGACAGATACCGGGCGCGCGCCGAGGTGTCCTGTGAGCGCGCCGGAGCCACGGAGGATCGGTCCTCCGATCGGGGCTTCCCCCTCCCCTCTCCGGGTCTGCCGGGTCCCCCGGAGCCCGCCACCGCCATCCCCCACATCGCGGGACACCAGGGCTCCCTCGGGGAGCCCTGGGCATGCGCGCCATGCGCGCACGCTCCCGATGAAGCGTGACCGCGCATCGATGACACGCGGCACGCCGAGGGAAAAAAACGAGCAAGCCGGGAAACCTCCCGGCTTGCGGCTCGAGCCAACTAAGAATAAAGTGTGCCGGCTCTGTATGATCATGCAGACGGCAAAAGGCGAAAGGTCGTGTTAAAACCAAGTAAGAAACGTCAGTCGCTGGCAAGCTATGCACCAGCACCGGCTTCCAATAACGGTCCTACCGTCAGTGACAACCCTTGCTGTCTGTCCACGCATGGATACCTGCAGCCTGAGCCGGATTTCACGTGCAGTTTCGAGCAAGCTTGCATGTACCTAAGCGATTTCCAGCCTCATCAGCTGACTACCTTTGTAGTAGTCCCGCTGCAAACTATCAACGTGTACTGTATGATCAAGAACGCTGGACTGGCAGTGGCCCGGCGCCGGCGCCAGCTGAATGGGAAATTCTATAATGAGTAATGTTGCCGTATTTTTTTCTGTTTTTTTTTTATTTTGAAAATATCAATATCGGTGCGATTCAAAAGTCAAGCGATTCTCCTGTAAGCAATATCATTGGCTGAGCGGCTTCTACAGTACTGCAGATACTAAACAATTGGTGGAACGCTAGGCGCATGCGCATTGGAACCTTCTTGAAACGCATACGCATGTCATCACATCGACGGTAGGCGCATGCGCATGTGAACAGGAGACGCCCCCCGATAAAATTATTGGTGGGACTGGCTGGGAACTTCTTTAGGGGACTGACCATTACAGTAAAACTTGACTTTTTGTTTTTCCTCAGAAAAGAAAACGACTAATGGAGGGATTTCGATGGATAATATCGCTTTGTGTAACAATGCCTGCACATTGCTGAATCGGATTTAAAAAACCACGTACCAGAGTCTACAGTTTAGTGGCAGTTGTTATTGATTAGGATAGAATACCTGAAACAGTATGCTGATGTTTTCCGACCGTACAGTATACAATACTTTTTTATATATACTGTATAATAAACTCGAAAAAATAAAAAGTATGCATTTATTCTACATGTATTACAGTACATACAGTATGTGTCTTCTATACCAGTACATACAGTATGTGTCTTGTATTTTTTTTAATACTCTCGTGATGGGCAGTACTGAGCATGCCTACAGTATACAGTACAGTATGCCTGGACAGTAGTGTACATTCTAGAAACACTGTATTTTGTTACAGTATCAAAGGAGACAATAGAACAATTTAAAACAAATCAACATGTTCTTTTATTGGTGGAGTAAGTACAAAAACATTTATTTACAAATACTATACAATGTAAAAACATTTTAATTGCACAGCAATTCAAACCATCTACAGGTTTACTGCTAGTTAAAACATGTACAGAAAGTAAAAACATTTACAGTCAGTCAGTATGGTTTACAGTCACATGTTGTTATTAAAAAAAAAATATTCATAAAATATACAAAACGCAACATCTCCTTTATTAAAGTTCAGCAAGTCAAAACATTTACAGTACAGTGGGATGGTGTGCAGAGAGGTCAGTCAGGCCTGCACAACTCCAGTCCTCGAGGGCTGCAAACAGGCCCAGTTTTCAGGGTAACCTTTGAAAACCGGGCCTGTTTGTTGCCCTCGGGTACTGGAATTGTGCAGGTCTTGTGTGTACAGTAAGTTAAAACATTTCTGTTTAAATACAAGTTAAAACACACAACAACATCTCCTTTATTTAAGTACAGCAAGTCAAAACATGTACAGTACAGTTCAGCACAACAGTATGGTCTTACCTATTATTAAAAAAAATTCTTTATTCATAAAATATACAAAACGCAACATCTCCTTTATTAAAGAACGTCAAGTCAAAACATTTACAGTGGGATGGTGTGCAGAACAGTCAGTGAGGCCTGCACCACTACAGTCCTCGAGGGCCGCAAACAGGCCCGGATTTCAGGACAACCTTAAAAACCGGGCCTGTTTGCGGCCCTCGGGGACTGGAACAAAACATTTACCAAAAATTTACAACAGTTGAACACTCACACAAATGCGTACCCCACCAGATTGTCCTTCCATGGCCGATGCCTTATTGTTTATATTGCTGCATATTAATAGAACAATATACTGTATTGTGTACTGTAGATCTACTGTATCTAATTTTATAGTTATTTCAGTATATTTATATAACAGTATATACTGTATATTGTTTATATTGCTGCATATTAATAGAACAATATCTCACTGTATACTATTTTTTTTTTTTCAACACAGGTTTTTATTAAGCACTTGATACATGCATACAATAATCTTTCAACCCATTGTCTGGGAAATCAGTATCCACAGCACTTGATTTTTGGTAACATCACTAAGAACTGTACAAACTGGGGAGACGTACAGACATACCGACTTACAACACGAGAGGGGGGGGAAGAGGGGGGTTGCAGTCTGGAGAATCGCTTTCGAGGAGTCGATATCACTGGTCCTACTTATGGGGAATCTGCGCGGGTGTGTATTTGCTTCCTTAGCCCATGCTGTGGCCCATTTGTAGTCGGCCCTACCGGTCTTGTGCTACTTATTGTCAGTTCTGATCCATCCAAGGAGAATGCATTTCTCATTATCAAAGCAGTATAGTAGTGGCATCTATCCCTGGGATATCTGTTTGGGCAAGCCAGGGCGCCCACGCTTTGAGGAAGTTTGTGCCGGTGTCATTTACCATGCTCATCAGCTGTTCCATCCGGCAAACGTACCAGATTCGGTTCCGAATTTTTGGGATGTTGGGTAGTTCTGGTTGCTTCCATAGTGCTGCGATCTCGCACTTCAGGGCCGTGGCAAAATGTGCAATCAATTTATGGTCAGATCTGTTTAGGCCCCTGGTGCGCCGTCCCAACAGGAGCAGCCAGGGGTCCAAAGGGACCTCGCGGCCAAGCAAAGTCTGCAGCCAGTTTCTGATGTCATCCAAGATCGGGCCCACCTTGGTGCAACCCCACAGCATATGTAGCAAGTCTGCCTGTTCCCCACATTGTTTTGGGCACAATGGGGGGTAGTCCTTGACAAACTTAGCTAATCTTTTCGGGGTAAGATACCACCTCATGAGGACCTTATATGCATTCTCCTTCAATGTGGTGCAGATAGAGCTCTTTGCCGCTGCCAGAACTATAGTGTCCCAGTCCTCGTCCTCTAACGTCTCCCCTAAGTCTTCTTCCCATCTAGTCCTGTAATTCAATTTGATGTCACTGTCTTTAGCAGGACATACCACCTCTCCGTAAATTCCAGATATAAGTCCCTTTGTACCTGTCCCTCTGGTACATAGCTGCTCAAAATTAGTACGCCTGGGGCGTTTTGTGATTTTATTGTAAAATGCTCGGACCTGGAGGTATCTAAATAATTCGGAGTTTGATATACCTTTTTCGGATTTGAGTTGGTCAAAAGATTTGATTGATATACTACCCTCCAGATGTAAGAGCCTCGTGAGGCCCTTCTGTTTCCAGATTGTGAAGTCCTTACTCAACAGACCAGGAGCGAAATCAGGGTTCCCCAAAAACGGGGTCAACAAGGAGTGCTGCCCTGTAAGAGCATATTTATATCTGCTGCTCTCCCACACCGCCAACGAGCTACCCAGCGCGGAAAGCGGTTCGCTTATGTTCTTGAACACTTTTTTCGGGAGCCAAATTATGTCCTGCAGCTCTACTGGAGCGCAGCAGGCCTTTTCCAGTTCTACCCATCGCCTTAGGCTAGGATGGGTATGCCAAAGGGTAATTTGGGACAATTGGGCCGCTCTGAAGTATGAGAACAAGCAGGGTACCCCCAGCCCCCCTCTAGTCGTGGGTCGGACTAACGTACTTAATTTTATACGTGCAGTTTTATTACCCCAGATGAATTTCATCATAGAGGACTGCAGACGGAGGATGTCGTTTCTTACCAACTGTACGGGTAAAGTTTGAAATAAGTACAAAATTCTAGGGAGAAAATTCATTTTAACACTCTGGATTCTACCTATCCAGGATATGCCGCTCCCTGACCACCTTTTGAGATCCTCCTTCAGGGTCCTGATTAATCTGGGGTAATTTGCCGTGTACAAGTCTCTATAATTACTTGTGAGATTGACCCCTAGGTATTTAATCTGGGAGGTTTGCCATTTGAAGTTGAAATTTATCTCTAGTAGTTTTGCTGTGGGCTTAGGCAAATTTAGATTTAGGGCTTCAGATTTTGTTTGGTTAATTTTGAACCCGGATAATTTATTGAATACCCCTAGCAGGCTGAAGACATTTGGCAGAGAGGTAAGGGGCCGAGACAGTGTTAAAATAACATCGTCTGCATACAGGGCCACTTTATGTGACTGTTCTCTTATCTGGATTCCTGCTATGTTGGGACTAAGTCGGATATGCGCAGCTAAGGGCTCGATGCAAAGTGCAAAGAGGAGCGGGGACAGGGGGCACCCCTGCCTGGTGCCACTCTTTATCGGGAATTCCTCTGACGGAAGCCCTGATGCTTGACTCTCGCCGTCGGACCCCGATACAGAGCCATAATGGTGCCCATCATTCTCTCTCCAAAGCCCATCTGCTCAAGCGTCGCTTTCATGTAGGGCCAATCTACTCTATCAAAAGCTTTTTCGGCGTCTAGACTCAATACCAGAGACGGGATATTTTTCCTCTGAGCCAAATCAATTAGATCTATGATCCGTCTGGTATTGTCTGACGCCTGTCTACCACATATGAACCCTACTTGATCAGGGTGGACCAGCCTCGGCATAACCCGATTAAGACGGTTAGCCAGTAATTTAGAAAATATCTTAGTGTCCGAATTAATGAGGGAAATGGGTCTGTAGCTTTTACAATCCGCTGGGTCCTTCCCTTGTTTGTGGATAACTGATATGGACGCTTGTAGCATTGAGCCCGGGATAGGGGCACCCTCTAGACATGCATTATATAGTTTTAGTAGTTGGGGGGCCAGAATTTTCCTAAATTTTTTATAATAGAGGTTGGAGAAGCCGTCTGGGCATGGGGCTTTGGATGCATTTAGTGACTTTAATACTTCCGTCAGCTCCTCCATTGAGAAGTCTTCCTGTAGCGCCTCCCCTTCTTCTCTGCTTAGGCTAGGTAGTTTAGCCTCTTCCAGAAATGTCTTTAGGTGTCTGCTAGTGTTTGGGCCCTGAGTGACTTTCGCCCCATCGTATAGTTTTTCATAATACTTTTTGAATTCAGCTACTATGAGTTTGGGGTCTGATGTAAGATCACCCCTTTCATTTCTAATCGCCTGAATGTGAAAATTTTGGGCTCTAGGATTGAGTTTTCTGGCAAGGGGGGTATCCGGCTTATTCGCCTTCTCATAAAATTTCCGCTTAGTCCAAGATAGCTCCCTCTCAGCCCGGGAGGCCAGCAGCAAATTTAGCTTGGTTTTAGTATCTAGCAGTGTCTTTAACGATGCCGCTTGTTTCTTATCTTTATGTAAGGAGGACAGGACGGATAATTCAGTTTGTAATTGCTCAATTTTCTGTTCCTTCACCCTTTTGCACCTGCTTGCTAGCCCAATGAGTACTCCTCTCAGAGTTGCCTTATGGGCCTCCCAAAGGGTAGATTGTGAAGTAACACTGCCGGCGTTCTCCTTGAAGTAATCCCTGATGCTATTTCCCACGCTCTGTTCAATCTCGGGGATTTTAAGCAAGAGTTCGTAAAGTTTCCAGTTCGCTCGTGGTCTGTCCAGTCTATAGTCAAAGCACCGCAGCTCAATAGGTGCATGATCTGACCATGAAATATCATGGATACCCGTATGGGCGATCTGAGAAACCATTCTGTTAGACACGAAGAGGTAGTCTATCCTGCTGTACCTGTCGTGTGGGTGGGAGTAAAAAGTGAACCCCCTTTCGCCCTGATGCTGTTCTCGCCAGATATCTGAGAGGTTATTCACCCGTTGCCCCTGGAGCCACGCGGAGCGTGCCCTCGGTCTCTTATGCCCTCCTGGCGTACATCTATCTAGGGTCGGGTTCAAAATTTGGTTGAAGTCCCCGCCCACCACCACCCCTCCCCGTGACAGGCTTTTAAGAATACCGAAATATTTTGTCATGAAGGCCTCTTCTTGTTCGCTTGGCGCGTACACCGTCGCCAGGGTAACAGCCTGCCCCTGTATGTCCCCCACCACAATCAGGAATCTGCCATTCTTATCTCTCCTAGTGTGGGTGACAGTCAGGGGCAGGCGATTGTGAACGAGGATCGCCACCCCTCTTCGCTTCTTATTAGCCGAGGCCGCGTACCACTGTCTATATCGGCCGTCAATGTATTTTGGCGAGCTATTCTTTGAGAAGTGTGTCTCCTGGAGCATGAGGATGTCAGGGTCCGATCTACGATAGTCCGTCATGGCTAGTTTTCTTTTTTGCGGGCTGTTAAACCCCTTAACATTGTGGGAAATGATTATTATGTTCCTACCCATTTGTCACACCTGCGGACGCCTCTGAATAGTGGACCCTTCGGCTTCGTGTGTCTGTCCTGTTTAAGGAACTTGGTGTCTGCGACGTCTTCTTTGTTCTGAGGTACCTGGACTGCCGAGGGAAACAAATATAGGAGAACACATAAGGGAAACACAACAAATAAAGCAACGCTGGTGGATGTACGGGAGTGAACTCCCGTCATCCCCCGTTCTGCCCCTCTCGGGCGTTCAGCCTGGGCATCCTCTAGGGCGTACTTCTGCCCTTCCTGCTCGCCCATCTCGGCTGTCCCGGAGAGGACTTTCATGAGCCAACTGGGACTAAGCTCCCAGTCACCCATGCGGAGTCCCATGGTGATGGCAGGCTTGGATCCCCACCCCCCTCCACCTCTTAACCTAATCTACCTAGCAAAACAGAACTGTAACTCTATCTTATTAAACAACTTTTCTCTTCCTCCGTAAACTAGTGTCCCTCCCCCTTCTTCCGCCTATGAACCTTCCCACTGTTGTGTACCTGTCTCCCTTATTCCCCTGGCCTGGTACAATCCTCACCAAATGTGCCCTTAGACTCGGCTCCCCCACTGCACAGCTAACTGGGCTTTATCCCCCTCCTCCACTCTTTGTGACTAGCTGCTCTCTCCTCTGTGCACAGATTCTGCCTCCCTGACCCCTTCCCATGGGTGCTCTCCCTTCCGCCTGCTGTGCTTAAGCACTTGCACAAATCCCCGGCGTTCAGTGCCTCTAGGGCACTGACCTCTGGTCCGTCTGCCTTCTCTGTCCCCCGGAATTGACGTCCTGTCGGCTCCTCGCCGTGGACATCCGCCGTCAGCTCCGCCGCCACCTGCAAGATGGCCGCCGGCGAACCTCCGGTGACGCACTTCCGGTTCTCGGCAATTTGGTGCCGGATGCTCCTGGCCTCGGCGCTTTTCCCCTCCGCTCTCCCGCCGACTCCTCTGCTGCATCCGCGTTCTTCCCGCATGGCATCCTACGCAGCCATGTTGCTCCTTCTGCGTTCCAGCGCCATCTTTTCCTGGGGGGGTCGATCTGTTTGGAGCCTCATCTGCCGGTAAGTCCTGATTATTTCAGCTGCCCGGCTGCCCGTATGGTCTCAGGCCGCTCCCTTGACCTTCCGACAGTGTGGGGTTGCTGCTCCTTGGTGTGTGTGGGAGACCTTTGCGTGGTACATGCGGGGGGGGGGGGGGGGGGGGTGCAGAAACTTTAATTCGAACTTGGCAAAAAAGAAACCCTCGGGAACATTGAGGGACTGGAAATTCTCCAATACTGGGGTCCGGCGCTTCATTCTTTGTCTGCGTCTGCCGTGACCCGGTTATCTTTGCGGCCCCGCGCCGTTTGCCAGTCCTCTTCTGGGGCTGGATCTCGTCGGGGACTTGTGGGGGGGCCCTCCCTGATCCCTAGCCTTTGGAGGAAGGTCTCACTCTCCTCAATGTCACGGATGGAGGTGGCTCTCCCGTTCTTAATGACCGTCAGGCCGAACGGGAAGGTCCACCTGTACCTGATCGCCCTCTCTCTCAGTATCCGCGTTACTGGCTGTAACTTGCATCTTCTGGCGAGGGTGACCGGGGACAGGTCTTGAAAGATTTGCAGGGCAACATTTTCAAATTTACAGGAGGTCTCTGAGCGCGTTTTTTGAAACACCGCTTCCCTGGCCTTAAAATAGTGCATGCGGGCTATAACATCTCTGGGTGATTCCGACGCCGCCGGTCTGCTCCGTAGCGCCGATCCATCATCAATTCTGATTCTGGCCTCTCAGGGAGCAGGGTCGTGAGCCATCTAGTGACAAAGCCCTCCACATCCTCTACCTCCTCCGGGATGCCGCGGATCCGAATGTTATTTCGGCGATCCCGGTTTTCTGCGTCCTCTTGGCGATCTGCCAGTTCATTGATTTGGGACTGGAGGTATGTTGATCTCTTATCATTTTTTTTGTTGTTTTTCGTCGCTGCCCCCATTTTTTCCTCAAGAGCCCCAGTACGCTCCCCTATCCCCTGCACCTCTCTGCGGAGTTCCTGTATCTCTTTATGAAACATGGACTTCATGTCATTATAGAGGCGGTCAAAGTCACATCGCCTAACCGGCAATTGTTCTGGCACTTCGGCCGGGTCCCCCTCCCTGTCGGAGTCCGACCCTGCGGCCGAGCTAGCTGCTGTATCTGCCTCCGCTCCCTTTGCTGCTGCCCGGTTCAAATATTTCCTCATGTCGGTGTTTGTTTTCTTTTTGGTCGATGGTGGGGCCATCCTGAAGTATTTATACACCGTGCTAGGGTGTTGTGAAGGCGAAGGTTGTACTTTTTTCTCACTGTTTTGCTGCTTTTAAAGTGAAGGAGGATGGAGCTCACAGACTATGCAGCCATCCACCTCACCATCCAAAATGGCCTCCTCACTGTATACTATTTTTACTGCAAATGATGTGCTGTGCTTGTGGCCTACTGCACTGTAACTTACCGGATAGTTGTTTTTCTGTAAATTGAAGGGAGACAACTCTTCTGGTCGACAAAATAAGTGAGGAGAATGATGAGAAGAGTGCCTTAAGGGTCAAATACACTCTGCAGGAAAATCACAATCTCACTGCATCCGAGACCAGCATAAAGAAGATGAGACGCAGAATTGGATGGAAATATGGACGTGTGAGGTTAGTACTGGACAATACAGGAGGTAAAAGTGTTGTTCAAGAAACTGTACTGTACCTCTAAAATGAATTATTCCTTGTCATTACAGACCGTATCCCATGATAAGGGACGTAAACAAAATCAAAAGAGTGGTCAAGGCCCAGGCATGGATCGACAGTGGGGAAACTTTCCAGGATTGCATCTTCACTGACGAGTCTACTGTATCGCTGGAGAGATTTGCCACCTTTGCATTCCACAAAAAGGTTGCATATCTATGAAGCCGTGGCCAAAACACCCAGTGAAGATGCATGTGTGGGGTGCCATCTCTAGGCGTTGACCAGGATGCATTGTCATCTTTGAAGGTAAAATATATAAAATTTAATGTAGCCTTATTCACTGTACTGTACTAGTGTGCAGTTTTTTGAGCACTTTTCTTTTCTTGTTATAGGAATCATGAATAAAGCTTTCTTCCAAGACAAAATTGTGCCTGAGATTGTGGAATACATCACACGCGAGTTCCCGGATGGTCACAGTTTCTACCAGGACAACGATCCGAAGCACACCGCGTCAACAGCGCATATCCTTGAGCGCGGTATCAACTAGGTGAAGACGCCAGCGGAGTAAGTGTGGTAACCGTGTCTCATTTTTTTCCCACTGTTTTTACTGTGTACTGTATCTCTAAAACTAATTGTCCTTTTTTCCAATGACAGATCACCAGACTTCAATCCGATCGAAATGGTCTGGCATCAGCTGAAGGACCATATCCAAAAAGTCGTGAAACCCTCCAAACAGGATGAGTTGGCGAAAGGCATACTGAGTTTTTGGAACGATGTACTCACCGTGGAACGATGCAATAAATATATTGACCATATTGCGACTGTGTTGCCCATAGTGATCTCGCGTAATGGGCAAGCATCAGGAAGGTAGTATGGTACAGTATACTGAAGTACTGTACTGTAGTATTGTAAGTACAGTATGATACAGGTAAGTATGGCACAGATTTTTCCTTTCCTAGTAGTCAGAGTATACAGTAGTTCCAGTATAGACTAGTTTGACAGTACTACGGTAACAGCATACTGTAGTCCAATATGGAGTAGCCATGCAGTACACAATGCCATAATACAGTATGCACCTACTGAACAGTACAATAACTGCTCAATTTATTTATTTCCAGAGAGAGCAGCACCAGCCACCTGGTTCCAAACTATTTAACAGTAGTCACAGTATACAGTAATTCCAGTATAAGGTAGATAATGGAAACTTCCTTAATTGGATGCTCTATAATAGTCCAGTGCAGTCATTCATTGAGGCATACTTTTGTTTATATAAACACTTGGCACAGGGTTTCCATCATCCTTGCTACTGACATCAGTAAAATTCAAAGTCCATGCATTATAGATTTGGGGATTACCACAGCATTATAACCACAATACATGAGATGAAGGGAAAGGGAGGGAAAGCCGTCTAACCTATCCGGTGAGTATATGACTCAACCCGGCGGTCCCACAGTGGGTTGGCTAAATACAACCTCCCTTAATCCCAACTGAAAGGGTTTGGTGTACTCACTTCTTTCTTATTTTCTGGCTGAGATCCGCTGGGTTCCCTTTGTTGGAGGAGTAGATGGCCCCTGTGCCGTTGCGTGCCTTGGTCCCGTGTAAGCAGAGTAGGAAGGGAATCGGACAAGCACTGCTGTTAAGTAAGGCTGGAGGCAGGGTGCAGCAAAAATACTTTATTCAGGCATGTTAGCCCAGGTAAAAACACACGAGGAGGATCCTCTGACGCGTTTCGTCCTAACAGGACTTTGTTCCAGTATAGACTAGTTTAACAGTACTACACAGCACACAATGCCATAATACAGTATGCACATAACTGCACTAATTTTTTGTTTTCTTGTCTTTTCAGGAAAAAAGGATGGACTGGGAGAAAGGGGGGGTGTCGTGTACAGTCAGTGAACTGTTTGTACAGTCAAGTGTACATTATCTAAACTGCAATAATGATGTACACAAAACCTCTCCTCTCTCAATGAACTACTGTACTGTACACAGAATGAGGAAGAAGATAAAGACAGAAAAAATTATATGACTATATATATATTATAAATTATAAATTATTAAATAATATTATTATCAATGTGCATTATTCATGTTTATCCACCGGCCCTCAATTTCTATCTGACAGAAGAACTTAATAAAGGCTGCATTATGTATTATTCATGATTATTTTTATATTTGTTTTTTTTGGTTCCTGATAAAATAAATATTTATTTACATTCTTGATAATCAGAATCATTGACAACAAACCCCTCCCCCCCCCCACACACACACACACCTACAGTACACCAAAGAAAAAGAATGAATGACAAAACAACATTAATCAGTTAATGGTTTTTTAACTCTCAATTCTCACAATGCTGTGCAAATCAGATTTACATATCAAATTCGAGAAGGGATTTTTCCAAAGCGTTACCGTACACAAAGCCTCAAAGGGTTGGAGGGGGGGGGGGGGGGTTGGGTGAGTCATGCGCAGTAATCAGCTAGCTCCCATCTCAAAGAGGATTACATACAGGCTCAGTGAGGTGACGCTCGGCTAGGGACGGATTAAAAACACAATGACAAGCTTCAGAAAATGAATGACTCTGTGGAGGTGTCTGTCGATAAGAGTTTCAAATCCTTGAGCGAGCCTTGTGTGTGTTCGTGGGTGTGGGGGCTACAGGGTACAGCTGCATGAAGTTCAAAGATAATGACATACTTTAATTTCATAAGGGAATTCATCATAATAATATGATCCCTACACCCCCAAATACAGTACATAAAAAGCACACAAATCAACCATGTGCAGTCAAACGCACAGGGTCACAGTCAAAAGCTACAGCACAGATTGAATATTGTAATATCAACATGGTTTTTGCAGGCTTGTGGAGAAAATAAAAATATTTGGTCACTCACTCAAGCAAGCAGTGGTGGGTGAAGTTACAGGCGCATGCGCAGTAATCATCTGCTGTCAAGCAGGAATGTGATTGAACCCAGAAAGACACACGTTCAAAGGAATGATGTGGGGAGATGTACTGCACTGTAGATAAGATAAGAAGTTGAAATACCCAGCAGCGCAGTAAATTATCCTGTGTGTGTCCGAGCGAAGGGAGAGCGCTGTATATGCCGAAATGTGACACTGTTACAGTACTGTACACGCCTATGCATTTCAACAATTTTCAAATGAGACATACAGCCATACAGACATGCAGTACAGCACTGCAAATGCATGTATAGCCCCGGTATCCCTCAGGGGATTGTCACATGCTGCGGCTTAGTCAATAGGGGGGCTGCATTTGCAATTAAGGCCTTTTCAGTGCAAGGGAGCCTGCGCTGGCAGTTTTGAATAGGGACAGTTAAGAGAGGCTGCAGTTACATGTTGCTAGGCAACCACTGAAGCTGTGAGAAATGACAGTTGAGACAGTTTTTAAAGAGAGTCAGTTTGAACAGGGAGCTGGTGAGTGAGGGTGCAGGGGAGCAGTAGCCCCTTGCACTAGGCCAGATAACTCCCAAAGGCCCCAGATAACGGTTACCCTTGCCCCAGTTTGTTGGTTGCTTCAGGGAAAGGCCTTAGAGAAGGAGATCTGCCCCTTTAGCTATTTGGTTAAGTAAAGATACACTCTGTGGCGCGCAGCCTGATTTCTGGGTCTGGGCTCAGACCCCTCTATATATAAAGACTATCTTACCAGAGACTAATATACAATATATATATATATATAGACTATCTTCACGGAGGCCACGCCAAGCAGTGACTGCGGCCTGCCGGCTGCAGCGGCTCCCCACCAAGGTACAGACAGTGCGGAGCCGCTGTGATATTATCCACGCCGGTAGTCACCCCACGTGTAGGAGGACATCACGTCGGATCAGGCAGATCCAAACCTAGTTGTATAGCGGCACCCGTGGCTGAAGCCCCAGGCAGGTACCTTTAGTAGTGCACTAACACTTCAAGGGATAGCGCTATCTCCAACACACGTGGGTGGGTGTGGACATAAAGGGACATCAGGGGATTGGTGCCCAGCACCCTAGTACTTTGGAGGAGGGAATATTTATGGTGATGTGTGCACCCGGTGCACTTCTATGTGTATGGCTATATGCATTATTCTGTGTGGTACAGGTACCGAAGTTATTATTAGTATTAGCAATAGTAAACAGGTATTATCATACACTATGTGCATGTCTTATTATTGTGGTTCCTGTAAGAGGACCATCCCACTCAGGTGGGAGCCCTTACAGGTGGAGGCGCTGTGTTCAACAAATGATCAGGTAACCCCAAGCTCCCAGTGGCGAAGTTTCAGGCCTTCTGTGATTCCTGACGAAGCTAGTTCTCTAGTGAAACGCGTCGAATCGAGGCAGATACCAAGACACGTGGAGGAGAGATGCTGAGCTGTTTGTTGCTTCTTGCGGCCGCAATTAGGAGCACCTGTGGCGGAGCATCTCCATTCCAAACCTAATCGTGATTCCTGGAGAGGAAGGGGCGGTGAGATCATCATATGCCTGTACCTCTGATTCCTTATTGCCTGATAACTTCTTATACTTTGTAAGTGAGCACTTGTGAAGTGTTTTTTAATTCATTACATTTTTGCACAGTTCGCGCTATGGTGTGTTCTTGTCCTCTGCTGTAGTGCACCCTATCCATCCCATCCTGGTCCCCAGACACCCCTCTACGTGGGACTACTGTTCGTGTACACCTTATGTGTGAAATGCCTTTTCTCACTGTCTGCTTGTGAGTATAACCTTTGCAGAATTTCATAGGATTATCATTTTTGTGCTATACAGTACTGTACTATTTTTGTGATCTCTCTTTTACATGTGTCCCGCTCCCTTGTCACCTCTACCCACTTCTGTGAGCCTATCAGGTAACGCACCACACCCGGTAACACAAGTGTATTTCCCCACATGGTCCCCACCTGCGATAGGGGGGGGGGGGCAAAAGGTGTTACACATGTATACTGTAAATATGCAAATTTACAATTACAGCGCGCGCACACGCAGACTGTGTACTGACGTAGGTTGAACTGTTAAGGCATTAGACTTCCAAGACAACAGCTCGCGAACGCCCCCCTTGAGTTTTTAGACGGCATTGCAGTATTGCAGACAGCGAGAATAAAATGCTAATATCACTTGTCCCAAAACTCTACTTTTGAACATTTCCTTACTATGCAATTTCTTTTAAGGCGATATAATTTGCCGACTGGAATGACACATTTTACTTGAGCCCTTCCCTGCCACCCAAATGGCTTCCACATCTTTGGCATCTCTGGCTACTTTGAACTCCGATGTCCAGCAGACTTACTGGCGCCTATGGGTTAGCACGGACAGTCTGTTTGAACATCGGTTCCGAAAGTCCCAGCTCATTACAGTACACAACGGTACATTACAGTATTAATAAAATATAGTTTTAATACTTTCCTAAGTAGGTATGTGGAATAGAATAGAAAGATGTACTTTAATCTATCAGCCTGTATTCCCCACACACTGTCTTTGGACTTAGCCTGGACTCCTCGCACAACCTTATATATACGGTTGGGGCATCCACGAACCCTATACTGGTTGGGGGTCACCTTGACACTAGTTGGGGTACCCCCCTTAACCTAGGGATTCCCGTAACTGCCTGGTTATGGTTATCCAAAATGGCCGCTTGCACCTAGAGCTCCCTGTGGGCAACAGCGCTGGTCACGTCCACGCGGGAGCTCCGGTATCCGTGCGGCGGCGGCTGTAGGAGTGCCGGCAGCACGGCCTGGGAACAGAGAGGCTGAGAGGAGACATCGCTGGGAGCGTCCCTGGCCGCGTGCAGCTACTGGTAGGTGAGGGAGAGGCCTGATCCCATCACAAGGCCCTGAGAGGCCTGATCCCATCACAAGGCCCTGAGAGGCCTATCCCCATCACAAAGGCCCTGAGAGGCCTGATCCCATCACAAGGCCCTGAGAGCCTGATCCCATCACAAGGCCCTGAGAGGCCTGATCCCATCACAAGGCCCTGAGAGGCCTGATCCCATCACAAGGCCCTGAGAGACCCGATCCCATCACAAGGCCCTGAGAGGCCTGATCCCATCACAAGGCCCTGAGAGGCCTGATCCCATCACAAGGCCCTGAGAGGCCTGATCCCATCACAAGACCCTGAGAGGCCTGATCCCATCACAAGGCCCTGAGAGGCCTGCTGCATGTAAAGAGAGCTGCATATACACCACAGAGCACTGCAGGCCAAAGGAGGAGTCCCAATTAAAGGGACTATAACATTACTCCTATAGTACAAAGACTTCCTCACAAAAACACGGCAGGCACAGCTACATTTTCACTCTTTTCTGACCGGGCAACTGAACGGTGGCTTAATGGACAGAGAAATTAAGATGTAAGGTGAGGGCACATGTCTCCCCCGCTCCCTATTGCCAGCAAAGCACAATTATTAATTTGCATCTACTCAGAATGTAACAGCTAAGCAAGTCACTGTACATATCGTTTGTATTTTTAACCCCTAAAAGGCTGCTAGATTGCTCTGCACAGTCATATGGAAAGATTTCTTTCCCTGCTGGGCACCAACATGTCGCAAAATGCTCAAAAGAGAGAATAAAAGACATACGAAAATTCACTGACCCACCTGTACCTCTGAACTGGAACCAGATCAGCTGGACAATTCAAAGTCTGCAGAGACATATGAATCCATCACACAGACCATTGATTCTAATATGAGGCAGAACAGCGCTGATATGAGGAGGCTGTTTGCAGAGCTCAGGGAAGAGATGGCCACTAATGCAGCCCAGCAGTTTGCGGAGTTCAGGGAACAGACGGTCACTAATACAAACAGGCTGTTCGCAGAGGTCAAGGGTGAGATGACCAGAACTATCAACCAGAGGTTTACAGAGTTTAAAGGAGAGATTGCCACAATAACAAGCAAATCAATGACCACACATCTAGAATCAATAATGTTGAAATAAGAGTCTCAGACATAGAGGACCAAACTACCTCTCATATTATTTATTTATTTATAGAATATTTTACCAGGAAGTAATACATTGAGAGTTACCTCTCGTTTTCAAGTATGTCCTGGGCACAGAATTAAGACAAATAATACATGTTTACAAATACAGTTACATAATGAACAGGGTATACATTATATACAAGACATTGCATGCACAGTTAAAGATAATTTGTATTATGGGCGTATGAAACAGTTACAGACCACATTAAAATGTGTGACAGCCTTAGATTTGAAAGAACTTAGACTGGTGGTGGAAGTAAGAGTCTCTGGTAGGTTGTTCCAGTTTTGGGGTGCATGGTAAGAGAAGGAGGAACGGCCGGATACTTTGTTAAGCCTTAGGACCATGAACAGTCTTTTGGAGTCTGATCTCAGGTGATAGGTGCTGCATGTGGTAGGGGTGAGGAGCTTGTTCAGGTAGAATGCAGGGGGAATATTTGTTTTATACATCTAAAGCAGTCACATGACCCTCCCCCCGCCCCAATAAATCAGCTTGTTCCAGTTGGTCAATTAACAGCACACAGTTAAGAGGGGGGAAAAAAACACCTTTTGATATTCAAACATACCAAGAGAAATCAATAGTACAAGCCAGGAGGGTAATTCTTTTCAAACAGGACTTGCATATCAGGGACATACCAAGAGAAATCAATAGTACAAGCCAGGATGGGTAATTCTTTTCAAACAGGACTTGCATATCAGGGCCATACCAAGAGACATCAATAGTACAAGCCAGGAGGGTAATTATTTTCAAACAGGACTTGCATATCAGGGACATACCTGTGAAGAGAATGCAATTAGATCCATGTGATATCATATGCTGCTCATGGATGAGCTAAAGAGACAAAACTCCAAATAGATGACTTGGAGAACAGGTCAAGGAGAAACAACATAAGAATTGTAGGCATCTCTGAGGAGGTCAAAACAACAGATCTCCTGGCATTCGCCTCAGAGGATCTCCCCAGACTTTTAAAAATGGACAACCAGCACATCCCATTCAAAATCGAGAGAGCACACAGGTTGGGCGTGAAAGAGATAACCGCTCCAATACTGCAAGACCCAGACCGGTACTGATTAAAATGCTGGACTTTCAGGATAAGGTGGCCATGCTGAGAGCCTATAGAAAAACCCGTGAACTCTTGTTTAAGGGAAACAAAATGTTCCTCTTCCAGGACTTTTCAGTAGACCTCAGTAAGAGAAGAAGGGAGTTCAACTCTATTTGTTCCGATCTTTTCAAAAGGGGAATAAAGTTCACCCTAATATACTCGGCGATCCTCAAAGTTTTCCGAGATGATGGGATTCAATCCTTTGATTCACCAGAGGAGACGGAGCATTTGATTCCTGAAATGAAAAACACGGCTATGGAACCGAATTCTTGAAGGACACATTGATACCCCTGGGCTCCTGTATGCTCTGTATACTTCCCTTTTGCTGGTGGGCAGTGGTCATACTGCCTGATGTTCTTGAATATAACCCTGTTGTGTAGCCTTAGATTAAGAAAGTATATTAACGATGTGTAAACCTGTTGAGTAGATTTGTTCTGACTAGCGTTAAGATGGCTGGGATAGGCGGGGAGACTCCCAGGTCTCCAGGTAGCAGTCACAGGGTGAGATAACATGCTGAGTATACGACATGGTTTGTTATCTAAATGTGTTGTCTTTATTGTTTTGGTTGCCTCTTCCCCTCTGTTTTCCCATTTCCCCCCTTTTCTCTGCTCTCTTCCGCTCTCTCCTCGACTCGCAGGTGCTGCAGATCCACATCTCTATATCTTGTGAAAGCTGTAAAAATGTTACAACAAAACATTCAGTTATCAAATGAGTTTATTCAGAGTGCACACAGCGGAGACAGCTTCAAAACAAAAGCTCTTCCACCGATAATACGGTATGAGATACATGTATACCCTAAAAACTAAAGCTCCCACCCCTTTATGGGGGGCTTGCGCGTGACTAAAATGACATAATCTTGTAATACATAACAGAAATGAAATGATAAATACATTCTTTAAGGGGTTAAATGTGAGAAATGATTTCTATCTCTGATTCCACCAGACACTTGAATGCTGAGAAGTCGGTTCTAATTCTGATCTCACTTCTCAAGACTTCACCTGGCACTCAAATGTGAAAAGTCTTCTCTAATTCTAATCTCACTCTTCAAGGCTGTATGCCCCCTCCCTTCTTCTGCAGCTGGGCTGGCCAGGGCTGGTATCAGTAAACATTGAGAGCGAAACATCTTTTAACCCACTATAACTTTCATGCAGCTTTCATACAGACAGAAGATAAAATGGATGACACAAACAGCACATTACAACATAAATGACAAACAAGGACTAGAACAACGACAAGATGGCTGACAAAAATAGTCAGACAAAACGGCTGCTTAGACCCTAGTGCTGTTTACGTCAGACCCCCCCCTTAACCCTTTCCGGTCGAATGTCGGAATATAGCCGACAAAATATTTTCCTGCTTGTGATCGAATGTCGGATCGGAGGAGGGAGGAGAGGAGAAGAGCTGGAGTAGCTGGAGTGTGGCTCTGGCAGCCACACACTTCTCCCAGCAGGGTGCGGTGCAACTGTGCGCGCAGTGTGTGCGCGGATCGCGCTATAACGGGGTTGAGCTACATGTGGGGGGTTTTTCTGAAAATTAAATTAGACCTGCTGGCGCATTTAGTAAAAATTAATTGGACCGCAAAGGGTTAATGTTCTTTTTTCTCAACTTTGTCAATCTCAATCAATCACAGTAAGGTTCCTATCACGAGATATTCTTCTGTACCAGATAAGATGACAAAGATAACTTCCTGGAACGTGGGTGGTATTAACTCCCCGATGAAACGTAGACAGAAACTTAATCACCTAAAGAGGTTAGGTACAGACACAGCCTTGTTACAGGAAACACACCTGACACAGACGGAACATGACAAGCTGAAACAGGGCTGGGTCCAATCGTGTTTCCCTCACACTACAATAATAAAAAGAGAGGGGTTGCCATCCTCATTGGGAAGGGGGTCCCATTCCAACTGGAAAATCAGCTGTGTGACCCTGAGGGTAGATTCATAATTATTTCGGGAAAATTAAGGGGGATTAAGACTTCTCTGACAAACACATATGCACCAACAGTTCATGACAGAACCTTTTTCAATTCCCTCTTAGGTAACCTAGCACCCCTAGCCACTGATCACCAAATCATACTAGGGGGAGATTTTAATATAATAGAAGACCCAATATTGGATAGGTCAACATCTTCCACAACCAAATCTAAAAGGACACAATATAAGATCAAAAGCCAGTCAGATATTACATTTCTTAAAAAACAATTGAATCTTGTAGACCCCTGCAGACTGCTCTACCCATTAGAGAGGGATTATACTTGTGTTTCGCGTTCACATAATTCAATGTCATGCATTTATTACCTGTTGGTCTCGTCCCCTCTTTTCCAGAAAATATCCAAAGCTAAGATATATAATGCCTGTATATCAGACCACTCCCCCATAGGGCTCCAAATACAGTTGGACCCTGATACGATGGTCCAGAGGACATGGTCATTCCCCTCCAAATTGTTAGCTCAGGGCAGCTTTGGAGCTGCAGTCCGTAATAAATGGGCATAATCCAAAGAAAATTACGCAGAACATATACGTAGTAGACCCCTTTTTGTTTTGGGAAACAGCTAAAGTAGTCCAAAGAGGGGACATAATATCGTACGTCTCTTACCAGAGAAAAAAATAACAAAAAATATCTTTATTGTAACCAAAAATTAACTGAAACATGCTCTAAATTCAAAGAATCACCAACTCCTCAAAACAAAGAGTATTTGGTGGAAAAAAGGGGAGCTGGAGGTATTACTACATGAAAGAGAACTGCTGAATCAAAATGATAGAAATGCAAGATTCATGCGTTATGGAAATAAAGCTGGGAAAATGCTAGCTAACTTAGTAGCAAATAATCGCTCCACATGTTATATAGCGGCCTTGAGAGACCAGACAGGGAAAAGGAACACTTGCACCAAAAAAATAGCAGATATCTTGCATAAATTCTGTGCAGACCTGTATAATTATCCAGATATTAACCTAGAACTGCAGGATATATTTTGGGGAGATTTGAGGATCCCTCAGCTTTCAGAGAGCTCACAAAATATTCTAAACATCCCAATCACCACAGAAGAAGTCTCTAGAGCCATTAAACAGCTTAAAACACAAAGCACGGGACTTGATGGTTACTCAGCCGAATATTTTAAACATATGACAGAAATGACGCCACATCTGGTAGAGGTATATAATCGAATAATGTCACTAGGAGAAAGCCTCCCTGGTTTTGATTCAGCGGTAATCAAACTAATCCTCAAAAAAGATAAAGACCTGGAAGAGCCGGCTTCCTACCGACCAATTTCCCTCCTTAATCTTGACTACAAAATATTCACCAAAATTCTAGCAGACAGACGTAAACATCTTCTCCCTGAGGTGATTCACCCAGACCAAACTGGCCTTGTGAAGGGTAGACATTCTGTCACCAATATACGGAAATTATTGACGGCCATTCAATATTATGGAGAGGCCAATGGACCTTCCTCTGCCCCAGACGATCACGGACCGGGCTGTGTTCTAAGTCTGGAAGCGGAGAATGCGTTCAATATGATAACATGGCCTCACCTGTTTCAGACCCTAGAGAGGTTCGGGCTCAGAGGGAACTTTACAGAATCCCTTAAAACTATATATGCCCAATCAAGTGCCTCAATCTCTTTCAGCAGTAAGTTATTGGGACCGTTCAAACTCTATAGAGGGACTAGACAGGGTTGCCCACTTTCGCCACTGTTATTTGATATGGCTATTGAACCTCTGGCTATCGCTTTGAGAGAATCAAAGGGTTACAAATTGGGAACCAAATAATAAAATTGGCTTTATATGCAGACGATTTGCTTTTTTCTGTGCAGATCCGGCTAATCAGTTACCGCTTATAATGCAAATTATTGACAACTACCAAACATTTTCAGGCTATAAAATAAATTTGACAAAATCTGAGGTTCTCTGGCTGAGAAAGGGAACTCTAGATTTCATAAGCCCACCAACTCCATTTAAGGATTCCATTAAGTACTGCTGCGCCAGGATTTATTCTAAAACTTCTCGGGGGCGTTGTCGTTGCATCTCCTGTATTCCACGCGCTATAAATTTAGCCTCTTCCGTGTTCATGCTGCATTCGCGATGCTCGGCACCCACGGTTGATCTGTGGTTGATCAGTGGTTGATCTGTGGTTGATCAGTTTAATTATAATGGTTTCGGCTTTAATTGGGGGCAATTATTCGCGTATCCGCTAGCTGGCAGAAATTCATGAATTGTAATGAATTCTAATGTGTACACTGCTTGTGCTACAGTAATGTGTCGACTTGCAGGTGTTTAAAAAAAAAACAAGTCTACCACAGTGGTCCATTGTGAATTGACCTTGGTACTGAAGAAATTACTGTATCAATTTAGGCATTTCTTAATAAAAACTCAATGCTCTGTGTTTTTTTTATAGTCGTTCTCCTGCACAATTGCTGAACAGATGCAATGCGTACACAGCAGTACGTGTGCAAAAGACCTGACTGTACTGATGCATTTTTAATATGTTCTGCAATTAATGCAGCAGATGATAAAATGGCCACAGTTGCTGAAATCTATCAATATTTTATCTCAAATTATGACTTTTACAAATTTGCACCTGATGCCCGTGTGTGGAAGCGTGCAATAAAGAAAAAGTTAAGCAACGATCTGTGTTTTTTTCGTATTGCCCCTGCACATGGAGTTAAGTAACGATCTGTGTTTTTTTCGTATTGCCCCTGCACATGGAGTTAAAGGAGGGTATTGGTGTGTGATGCCAGATTTTTCCAGTATCTATGAACATGGAAACTTCAAAAGGAGAAAGGTCAGATTTAATCAAAATAAGATTTGTCAATCCCAGGCCAGCAATGTAACAGCGCCTGCACTGGTGCCAGCAATGGCTTACAAAAACGGTCCGACCGTCAGTGAAAACCTGGTGACTGGCAACCCTTGCTATCTATCCCCACCAGGATACCTGCAAAACTTCCAGCCTGAGCCTGATTTCACGTACAGATACCAGCAAGCTTGCATGTACCAAAAAGTTTTCCATCTTCATCAGCTGTCAACTACAGGTGTAGCAGGCCCGCTGTCACCTGTCAACTACGTGTATAATGAAGACTACAGCAGTGATAGTGGCTCATCACCACCCATTTGGCAAAGTCTATAATGAAGGTAAATACAGTATAATTTACTACAGTAACTACCTGTATTACACTACTTGTATTACACTACCTGCAGTTCAAGCTGCCGTATTTTATTCTTTTTTTTAAATATCAATACATTATGCACACAGACAAGTGATTCGTTACTGCAGATCGGTCCGTTCTCCTGTAATCAATCGCTTTGCTCATGGTTATTTAGTTCTATTATTTTATTCACAACTCTAGAAAATATAGTGCAGCAATATGATTGGCTGAGCAGTTACTACAGTAGATACTGAACAATTGGTGGACAGCTACTGTAGGCGCATGCGTGTATGTCTCCTGGTACCTTGTTGAAACGCATATGCATATCATCACATCCCCACCCCCCACCCACCTCGCACACGCAAAGTTTTACTACAGTAACAAGACAACAGTAATGCAACCACTTATCAACAACCGCCCCTCCCTCCCACCCCGAGCCGTTCCTGAAAATTCTTGTATCCTTCTTGAAGGAACCATTATGTATTGTATTGTATGTCTTTATTTATATAGCGCCATAAATGTACATAGCGCTTCACAGTAGTAATACATATCATATAAATAACAGATAATATAAATAGCAGGTCATGGGAATAAGTGCTTCAGACATAAAAGTAACATTAAGGAAGAGGAATCCCTGCCCCGAGGAGCTTACAGTCTAATTGGTAGGTAGGGAGAACGTACATAGACAGTAGGAGGAAGTTCTAGTAAGTGCATCTGCAGGGGGCCAAACTTTATGTATCATGTGTCCAGGATTATCCAGTGCTATTCATATGCTTCTTTAAGCAGATGTGTCTTAAGGTGGGTCTTAAAGGTGGATAGAGAGGGTGCTAGTCGGGTATTGAGGGGAAGGGCATTCCAGAGGTGTGGGGCAGAAAGTGAGAAAGGTTTAAGGTGGGAGAGACCTTTAGATACAAAGGGGGTAGAAAGAAGACATCCTTGAGAAGAACGCAAGAGTCGGGATGGTGCATAGCGAGAAATTAGGGCTGAGATGGAGGGGCAGAAGAATGTAAAGCTTTAAAAGTGAGGAGGAGAATTGAGTGTGAGATACGGGATTTGATAGGGAGCCAGGAGAGGGATTTCAGGAGGGGAGATGCGGAGACAGATTTAGGAAAGAGTAGAGTGATTCTGGCAGCAGCGTTTAGGATAGATTGTAGGGGAGACAGGTGAGAGGCAGGAAGGCCGGACAGCAGGAGGTTGCAGTAATCGAGACGTGAGAGAATGAGGGCCTGAGTCAAAGTTTTAGCAGTCGAGTAACAGAGGAAATGGCATATCTTTGTGATATTGCAGAGGAAAAAGCGACAAGTTTTAGAAACGTTTTGAATATGAGAGGAGAATGAGTGAGAGGAGTGAGAGGCTTACCCTGCCTGTGATTTACCACAGAGGATTGTGCTCCACCTTTAAGACTGGGATTATCTCTGAGTGTCCACACTCACATATGGCCATGTGAGTGGTTTTTATATATTTATTTTATTCACCCCACCATTTATTGTCACTTGACAGTGTCATACACATATTGCTGTTCTCCCCTCCTTCTCTCCTGAGATCTTCGTCAGGACCAGTGATCAATGAAGCAAGCCATAGGCTAAAACCACCTTCGTTGTGATGTGTATACACTCACACATGGCCGTGTGAGTGATTTTGTATTACTTCCTCCATCTCATTTCCCCTCCCTTCACCCACTCAATTTTTAGCAATTTAGGCTATTGTGTGACTTACATTTTGCTGTTTCTGTTTTTGTTTTTTTCCGGCTTGCGCTCGCCTTATTGTGTCTTCATTCAGAAACTTTGGTCTGTATAGCAGGTGTAAGGTCAGGGGTTGAAAGGTAAATTTGTGTGTCGTCAGCATAGAAGGGATATTTAAACCCAAAAGATGTGATTAGGTCACCTAGAGAGAGTGTGTAAAGAGAAAAGAGAAGGGGTCCCAGGACAGAGCCCTGGGGTACCCCCACAGAGAGATCAATAGAGGAGGAGGTGTTAGCAAAAGAGACACAGAAAGTACGATGGGAGAGGTAAGAGGAGATTCAGGATAGAGCTTTATTCCGAATACCAAGAGTATGGAGAATGTGAAGGAGAAGAGGGTGGTCCACGGTGTTGAATGCTGCAGAGAGGTCGAGTAATATGAGCAGAGTGTAATGACCTCTGTCTTTGGCAGCATGGAGGTCGTCAGTTATTTTAGTTAGGGCTGTTTCAGTAGAGTGAACAGTGCGGAAGCCAGATTGTAGAGGGTCTAGAAGAGAATAGGTGTTGAGAAAGTGTAGCAATCGAGAGAATACAAGACGTTCAAGGAGTTTGGAGGCAAAAGGCAGGAGGGAGACAGGTCGATAGTTAGGACAGGTAGGACATTATGTGAAATGTTATACTTACTGTATGTTTTTTAAAAGGTGACAATGAAACAATGAAACAATTTTAAAAAATCAAATTTTTTTGTTTTTTTTTAGTAAAAACATGATTTTATATCTTTTGAACAACAGAGCAATCAAGCAGCAGCAATAACAGAAATATATAATATACTGTACCAGTAATAATTTTATTTTTCCTCAAAAAAGAAACTTTGTCATCAAGCGGAGAAAG
Source organism: Ascaphus truei (assembly GCA_036426205.1). Lineage (NCBI taxonomy): Eukaryota > Metazoa > Chordata > Amphibia > Anura > Ascaphidae > Ascaphus > Ascaphus truei. The sequence continues at coordinate 190,179 of WSYH01000333.1, forward strand.
GCAAATGGAGGGATTTCGATGGACCTACAGTATAATATCGCTTTTTGAAACGTTGCTTGCACATTGATGAATCTGATTTAAAAATCCAACTACTGTAGGCAACAATTTAGTGGCAGAGCAATTTTTACTGATTAGGATAGAATAATTGTGTGCTTTATAGAAAACATTAACCAGTACAGTATGCTGCTGTTTTCATATTCAATACTTTTTTACATACTGTACAGCAATACACTTGCATGTTTAACTCTTAAGAAACCCCCCCAAAAAATGTAAAATCTTTTAATCTACGCAATATGTATTTATTCTATAGTATACTGTATGTATTCTATATGTATTGTTTTAATACTGTTTTTATTTAATGCGCATGTGTGTATGTCTCATAGGAAACTTGTTGAAACGCATATGCGTATCACACATTTAGACGCATGCGTGTATGACTTCTCATTCAATTTGAATTTCAAGTCTGAAAAAAACCCTTTTTTTTCGTTTCTCGACATGGGCTTTCATAACAATTTTTGCTATTCTGAGAATTAATCACTACTGTAGCTTCTTAATTCTACACTAGTCATGTACATACTTTATGAGGTGGGTGGCATACTGTGATTTTTTTTAAAAAATTTTTTAAAGTTATTTATTTATTTATAAAATATTTTTACCAGGAAGTAATACATTGAGAGTTACCTCTCGTTTTCAAGTATGTCCTGGGCACAGAGTAAAGCAAATAATACATGGTTACAAATACAGTTACATAAATGAGCAGGGTATACATTATATACAAGACATTGCATGCACAGTTAAAGAAATTATATATTATGAGCGTATGAAACAGTTACAGACCAGGTTAAAATGTGAGACAGCCTTAGATTTGAAAGAACTTAAACTGGTGGTGGATGTGAGGGTCTCTGGTAGGTTGTTCCAGTTTTGGGGTGCACGGTAGGAGGAGGAACGTCCGGATAATCTGTTGAGCCTTGGGACCATGAACAGTCTTTTGGAGTCTGATCTCAGGTGATAAGTGCTGCAAGTGGTAGGGGTGAGGAGCTTGTTCAGGTAGCTGGGTAGCTTGCCCATGAAGAATTTAAAGGCAAGACAGGAAAGGTGAACTTTGCGCCTAGACTCTAGTGTTGACCAATCTAGTTCTTTGAGCATTTCGCAGTGATGTGTGTTGTAGTTGCATTGGAGAACAAAACGACAAATTGAATTGTAGAGGGTGTCAAGTTTGCTAAGGTGGGTTTGGGGTGCCGAGCCATATACTATGTCTCCATAGTCAATAATTGGCATTAGCATCTGCTGTGCGATACGCTTTCTGACCAGGAGACTTAGGGAGGATTTGTTCCTGTAAAGTACCCCTAGTTTGGCATAGGTCTTGGTTGTCAGGGTATCAATGTGCATCCCGAATGTTAAGTGGGAGTCAAAACATAAGCCCAGGTATTTAAAACTAGTGACAGGTGTTAGGGTGGTGTTAGCGTTGGTTCTAATCAGGAGCTCAGTCACTGCAATCTTTACACATTTAGTCTTGGTCCCAAATACCATTGTTACAGTCTTGTCAGTGTTTAAAAACAGTTTGTTTTGGGAAATCCAATTTTCGAGTCTCAAAAAGTCAGACTGAAGTATGTGTTGAAGGTCAGAGAGGCTATGGCTGTGTGCATATAGGACTGTGCCATCTGCATACTGTACATGTGTATTGAGGCTTCCTAACAAGCTGTGGGAAGATCATTAATGAACACTGAGAAGAGTAGGGGGCCCAGAACAGAGCCTTGCGGGACCCCACAGGTGATATCCAGGGGGTTGGAGTTAGAGCCTGAGATGGACACATGTTGGGATCTTCCTGATAGGTAGGACTGAAACCAGCTTAAAGCATGCTTCCCTATTCCCTGGAGTTTATTAAGCAGGATAGCATGATCAACTGTGTCAAAAGCCTTTGCAAAATCTAGGAATACTGCACCAGTGAGTTGTCCCCGTTCCATTCCACACTGGATTTCATTGCAAACTTTTAGCAGGGTAGTTACGGTGGAGTGTTTGGGACGAAACCCAGATTGGAATTGGCTAGGGAAATTTGTCTTGGTATAGAAATCGCTTAATTGGGAGTGGACACATTTTTCCATGACTTTGGATAGAATTGGGAGAAATGAGATTGGCCTGTAGTTTGAGACAGTGTTTTTGTCCCCACTTTTGAAGATTGGGACAACTCTGGCAGTTTTCCAGGTCTTAGGGATATGGCCTGCAGACAGGATAGAGTTGACTATGGACGCAATTGGTTTGGCAATGGCTGGGGCACCAAGTCGTAGGAACCTAGATTGTAGTAAGTCGGGTCCACATTGGCTGCTTAGTTTTAGTTTGAGGAGCGCTTGTATAATCTCCTCTTCGATACTGGGCCAAATTGAAAATTGTGGGCAGTGTTGGGAGGGGGTGGGACTATAGGGCTTCTCCCAGGATGAGATTCAGGTTTGTGGTTTGGGATGCGTTTCGCTAATAAGTTAGTGGCACACACCACAAAGTAATCATTGAATGCATTTGCAATGTCAGTGGGGTTTGTCAGAGTAATATCCCCCTTAGTGATATTATTTGGTTGTTGATGGTTAGGAGGCTGGAATATATTGTTGATAACCTTCCAGAAGTTAGCTGGGTTTGATGTATTCTGGTGGAGATTGTCAGAGTAATATTGTGCTTTTGCATGCCTTGTTTGCCTTGTGCACATGTTCCGCATGCATCTGTAGTGATTGAGATCCTTGGTAGTGCCAGTTACTTTGTAGATTTTCCACAAGGCATCCCTGAACTGGTAGAGTGCTATAAGGTCAGGTGTAACCCATGGAAGGTGGGCCCCCCGTACCCTTATTTTGCGTAGTGGGGCATGGGTATCGCAGAGTTTTAAGAACTCAGATTGGAAATAGTCGAGCGCAGAATCAGGGTCGGGAATTAAATCGATTCTGTGCCATGGGCAGTTGGTAAGATCATCCAGAAACTGTTGTGGGTTAAAGTGTTTAAATGTTCTAGTGAGGAGAACTTTAGGGCTTGAATGGGCGGTTTAATTTTCCTTACACAGTACACTATTGCATGGTCACTGAAAATATCAGGAAGGATGCCAGAAGATTGGATTCTGCTGGGGTTTGAGGAGAGAATCCAGTCTAGCAAGGAATGGTTATGCGATTTCAGGTTTATCCGTGTGGGTTGGGAAATGAGTTGCGATAGGTTAAGTGACTTGAGTTGTATCTGGATTTTGTGGTTTTTAGGGTCAAGCCAATTGAAGTTGAAATCCCCAAGAACTAGCAGCTCACTCTTCTCATTCAGAGAGGAAATGGAGCCAAGAAACTGGGTGATATCAGTCAGGGATTGTAGAGGGGCTTTAGGGGGGCGGTAGATGCCAGCAAGCAAGATGGGCTTAGAAAAGGGTGTGTGGGGTTCAAAACATTATGATGACCTGTTGAAAATATTTATTTGAACTAATAATCCAGCATACAGCCCTCTCCCCCTTCCCCCTCCCACCACACACACAAGGCTAAAGTATTTCTACTTCTTAGCGACACCTGGCCCAAACCATTAATTTGTAATAGGTGGCTTTGTGGCCTAGTTTAATCTTCCCGAGCGTGTTATCACATTTATGCGCATGCGTGTATGTGAACAAGAGACACCACACATTCCCCATGCCGACCTTCCCCACCCCCCCAACCATTCATGAAAATTCTTGTAGGCTGATAATCCCTTACTGTGTTTACTAACTAATCCTGCACACACTTCTACAATAGCAGTTCACCACACCCCCACCCACCTCGCACGCAAAGTCTTACTAACAAGACAACGGTAATGCAACCGCTTATCAACACCCCCCGCTGCCCCCCCCCCCTCCAAACCCTGATCCATTCATGAAAATTCAAGTAATAGCGCCCACCAGGAGGTTACAGAAAACTGCACTATCCACTTTGACCCGGAGTTTTCTACACTCTTGGGAATCCTTTGTTGAATCCTATTTTTTATTCCTTAGAGAAACAAAGGTGGGCATAATTTTATATTACAATGACAGGCTACAGCTCTGCAATAAAGTGGCAATATAGTAACTCCTGCTGTGTCTTCTCACTTTCTCCACCTCACTGGGCAGGACTGAGCAGTTTTCCATGCAGACTACAAAAGAAATAAGTATAATATATCCTATCTTCTCAGATAAGGTTAGTTCAAGTCTACTCAGTAGTTAGGACTAAGCCGTCATATTAGTATAGGTTTGGGGCCCAATTTGTAGGAATAACATACACAGTTTAAGCAATCACTAAGGGAAAAAACTAACGCGCTGAAAACACACCATATTGTACCCTATGAGGAGCAAGTCTTCGGAAAATGAATGTGCAGCAGGAACTGCCTCTTTCAGGGATATTTCTTGTATCTTTCTCTCCTGTACATTCTTCTATAAATAAAATACAGCCAGCAAGACATGAGATCTCAGAAAACTAACACATTCTGAATGTGATATTGGTGGCATCCTTGTGTTTCTGATTGTCAATGTTAATATAAAAGTCCTGTATGAATTGAGGTAAAATTAGAAGATGTTACAGTAGATTTCATACATCAGGCAAAATCAAACAGCAGATACGTGTATCTGCAGGGTGGCCACTAGGTGGAAGAAATGTATCTCAAATTATGTCATTCTTTGATATAATATCTCGTCTTCACAGATAATTAACTCTCATTTTTATAATATCTCTTGTCTTGACAGACAATTAATTCATTTTACGTACATTTTTTTAATTTGCCATTTTATTTTATGTTTCTGCCATTTTAATACCAGCCCTCTAGTCTTTGGTATCCTGGGAGGATTAGGGTGATTCTATTGTTGAGGTTGATGATTTTTTTTTGTAACAAACAAAGCAGGGTCTTACTTTACTTCCTGCTATAAAAGGGTGTGTGTCAAAGTAGGAGGAGCATCTAAATGCTGGGATGTACTTTCACCTTGGAAATAACACACAGAGGCAGCACTAGAGCTCTGCTGAGTACATTGTGAATTATTTACTGATCTAGTAACCACTATTGTTGTTGCTCTAAGTGCAGGAGAATGATCTGCCCCATGCATTGTGTGGGACTAGCTGTACCACTGCTTGCTCTTTGGCTTTCTCTGAGTAAGTATCTATGTGTCGGCTGTATATAAATTGACATTGTTTTCTATTTTGGAGATATGAATCTGGACAGTCATGAGATCAGTAATCCAAAGGACCATGTGGCTCTTCAGGATGGGACATATAAGTGGCAGTAGAGCGATATAGAAAATACTACTGTGGAATCCCTAAAGCTTTCTCATTCACCAGAGCTGCCAGGTATAATTAGTATATGTATTTTTATTCTCATTGACACAACTTGCAGGTTTCCACTATATTTTGCAAGCATTTGCAGATTTTATCAGCTGAGGTTAGTTTCTGGATTTAAAGGAATGTTTCTGTATCACTAATGCTGTTGTTTATCTGTTTATCTCTCCATAGGTTCGGTTCTGGGAAACTCTGTGTATTCAGAGAGAGAACGTGTTTCTAGTGAAGTAGGAGACACTGTGACATTAACCTGCAATTACTCTACCAGTAGCAGCACTCCCTATCTGTTCTGGTACCGCCAGTATCCCAACCAAATCCAGTACATTCTATACCGTGGAGCCAAGAGCTACTCAAACATGCGTCATGATGGGGATTTCGAGAATGGAAAGTTCTCTTCTGTGACCAGCCAAACATCCACCAATTTAACCATTACCGGGCTGACGGTGGCAGACTCTGCCTTGTACTTGTGTGCTCTGAGTGGTGGTGCACAGTGTGACACAAGCAGTGCAGTCCTGTATAAAAGGTTCCCTCTGCACAGTGACTCTCCTTCCAGCAGGTGGCGCAATACTTTCACATTTTATGCATGAAGTTATATGAAGCTGAGCTGTTGATAATATACATGAATGAGATAGGATTAGCACTGTTAGCTACAAAATGCTAATTAATAAAGGACCGTAGTTCTGTTATGTGAAACTGATGCTATTTTTAAACACTCTGATAACAGAGAAGTAATAGAATAAGCCCATTTTAACCCTCCCTTATTTGCAACATTGCACTAGGGGTTAAGATGATTAAAGTTCCTTACCAATGGGAAGGAGTTCTCCAGCATCTAAAACCCCAATTGTTTTACCCTATTTATATTTTGCATCTAAGTGTTTGTTGTGTCATTGTCTATATTCAATATCCCACATTTTTGCAGATGTTGCATAATTCCTCCATGGTAAAGAAACTTTTTTCTATCTCACTAGCTTTTGTACCCGGCTTCGCCCGGGGAGCTGCCGGCACATCTTCCCACGCTGCTACCGGAACATCTTTCCACGCTGCTACCGGAACATCTTTCCACGCTGCTACCGGCACATCTTCCCACGCTGCTACCGGCACATCTCCCCACGCTGCTGCCGCATCTCCCCTCGCTGCTGCCGCATCTCCCCTCGCTGACGGCACATCTCCCCGCTCCTCCCCACTACCGGAACATCTCCCCGTGCTGCTACCGCATCTTCCCCTGCTGCCGGCACATCTCCCCTCGCTGCCGGCACACCTCCCTGCCCCCCCTCGACCCCCTAGACACACACACAAGACCCCAATCCAGCCAAGGACACGCCCCCTCCTGCTCCTGCTCTAACATTTTTGCAGGAGACCCGATGGAAACTTAGAATGTCCATAATTTGGGAGGCGAGACATATTGGAAGCTCAAAATAGTTGTGTTGACCTACAAATCCGCAGCAGAATGTCCAGTAAAAGTTTTGTTGTGCTACGTCGTGCCATTTGTGAGATTTCGATGATACAGACATACAAACAAACAAACGGAATAACAAATTTAGAAATATAGTATAGATTACAGAGGGAAATTATCCCAGATCCCACAGCTGCCCATCGCATGTCCAAAGTTTTCGATAGGTTTCTGTATATTTAAAGAGCTGGCCTAAGATATACATTTTACATTATCAGCAACTTTTAGCAAGACAATAAATTATATAATCAACTATATAGTACAAAGATTCATAAAACAGATTTTAACACGAGCAAAACTCAATTTGAAATGCCCCGAATTTGTGGAATCTTGTCATTAAATTGTCCTAGAAAAAGTACTATGGCGCTCTCTCTAAAGGATGAATAAATAATGGATATGATACTACCGTATTCACGGACCCCTACATGCGCCCAAATGTTGGTGAACTGTGTCTGAGTCCAATGTCTGCTGCTCAAACCCCAAGGATATGTTCCAGGATCTCCAATGTGATAAAAAGAAAGAAGAGAAAATGAGGGGAGCGCAAATATGAAAACAAATGCGCAGATGACAGAAAACAAATAGTAGATTGGCTAGTAAGATAACCAAACCACCGAAAACACCAAATAATGCACAAGGGTTAGTCCACAGTCGATGCATTTACTTGGTGATGGTGATCAGGGTGGTATAGTCAAAATGCCAATTACAAGGCATGTGTACAGTAAGTAAAGGACATTTAGAAGGTTTCTTTAATGTTTCCCTCTCCCCGTTGTGATCTCCATTTGTTCTCCGGCTCTGCACTTCTACCGGTCAAAGCTGTGGCACTGCCACGGGAGAGTTCTCCGACGTTCAACAAACACGGAGCACGCCGTGGATCAAAAGGTCACGTAGGCAAGGGCAACACGCTTCGCTGTTTTTACAGCTTCCTCAGGCTCGATGGATCTACTTGACGGCCCCCAATGGGTCTAAATACCGTTCGGAAAATGTCTGATGAACTGATGTTAGAGCCTGATCAGCCGTTGATCCTGATGGCTGACAGCATCCGCTTTGGATTAAAGTGATGGATAGCCAATAGTCTCTGCTGGCAGTCCAATAGGGATCATAACATGGCTTCATAGAACTGATTGTAAAATCGGTTAAAATGATAAGAATGAAGACTTGTGAGATGAAACATAATTGTATCCTCTTGATTGTCTGGTGTTAATCTGAAAACTCTAACATACAAACTGAACTAATTCCACTGTCGAAAATACACATGAGATGGTTTTCTCTTGTATAATAGCTGTATTCACCTATTGCTAATAAATCATGACCCAATGGTGCCATCTACTTGAACCTGCACAATGTGTAACATACAACAGACGACAGAGAAGCCCAATGCTACATCCAACATGACAGAAATACACAGTAAAATACTTATATATTCTCTTGAAATAGGGTCATTTAGTTTAACCCTTTGGCCAAACCGTTGTAAGCTTGCGAGCCACGTCAAGGCAGACACCTGTTCGCAAGGCCTAACACTACCAGATAAAATACTAATATACCTCTATTAGGATTAAAATTCTCATTTACCTCTATTAGGAGGGAGAAAGACCACAGTGGGTCTATATCCAGCAGAATGAGGCACTTGCAAACTAGGGAAGTGGGGAGGGGCGGGCTTACAACGCTTTGGCCAAAGGGTTAAACTAAATGACCCTACTTCAAGAGAATATATAAGTATTTTACTGTGTATTTCTGTCATGTTGGATGTAGCATTGGGCTTCTCTGTCGTCTGTTGTATACATATGCCACGCTCAATAGCACTCCATTTTGACACATATACATATATATATTTTGTGGGGGCTCAGGGGTTCCCAAAAAGAGCTTGCTGGGGTTCTGTGCAATGTGTAACATATAAAGGTTAAAGTAGCACTCAAACGTGCTTATGGACAATGAATGTGAAACATCAATTGTCGTGTAAGCACCTTATCCTGCACTAGCACTATACATGATTAGAAAATACCATGCAAAAGGTATTAATAGGGACTATAAGATAGATTAGAATAGAATAATCACATATTAGATAGCATGAATTCAATAATATCATGGTGTGTTAGTATATTAAAAATAACAATAAAATAAAAGAATCCTCCTGTTACACACCAGGTGGATGTATAATGTAAAACAATAGAAAAAGAAGTAGTCAACAGGACAAAACAGATCTAACCCCTCGCGATGGTGGTGGTGATCGGAGGAGGGGGGCAAATATAAAACATATTATTGGCAAGATGACAAATGTGAGCTAAAAACAGTACAACAATAAAATCTATGTATAGCCGAAGATTGTGCAAGTTTAAATATCCTATAATGAAGTCTAACATAGCGACTCCTTACAGAATCGGGTTGGAAAGAATAAAATAAGGGATGTACTGTAGGAATAGAATAGCTGTTTATAATGCTTGTTAAATGAAGGCCCCAATATCAATGTCCACATTTAACCCGTTAGGGACCAGGGTTTTCAGCTTGTAAATCCAAAATGTCTCCCTCCTACATAATTTAACTAGCATGTCCCTCCCTCCCCCCCTCCAATTAGGGGCTACAGATTCCAATCCTCTATAGCTAAAACCATCAGAATTGTGCAAGATCGAAATGCCTTGAAACACTATGCGTGGGGAGTTTAATCTTGATGTTGCCCATCTGCTCCAGTATGCGTACCCATAGGGGTCTAGATGTACATCCAACATACTGAAGTCCACATGGGCACTCCAAGAAGTACACTACAAAAGATGTCCTACAATTGATGAAATCCTTCGTTTCAAATTCTTCCCCTGTGGTTTTTGAGCTGAATTTTACCTTCTCTTTGGAGGCATGGGTACATGCCTTACACAAATGGCAGCTGAAAAAACCCTTTGGCTTAGGTAGTCACGATTGTGGTTGCTCAGTTGTTTGCTTCCTAAATAAACAAGGTGCAAGTTTGCTTTTCAAATTAGCGGCTTTTGTGAAAATAACTTTGGGATGGTTAGTCAGATGGGCTTTCAACACAGGATCTGTTTGGACAAGGTGCCAGTGTTTACTGATTATCTTTTTAATTCTGCTGGCATCTCTATTGTATTTTGTTACAAATGGTATGCAGTATTATACTCATTTGAATGTTCTTTTGCCCTTATCGTGAGCGTATCATTTAAGTGGGCTTGCTTTGGTTATAGCTTGATCAGTTAAGACTGGATCATACTGCCTCTCAATGAATCTAATCTTGAGTATTTTGATTAGCCCTTTAAAATTCCTATCACCTGTACAATTCCTCCGTATTCATCGGAATTGTCTGCAAGGGATATTGTCAATCCATTGCTTGTGATGACAGCTGGAGTTGTTAGAGTCAACTTTCTTAAAAAAGGTTTTTGTCTTTAAAACATTATTTTCGACATAAATGGTCAAGTCCAGAAAATCAATCTCTTTTTGGCCCACTGGGATGTAAATACCAGATTAATGCAGTTGTTATGAATTTGTTGCAGGAAAGTGTTGAGTTCAACCTCGCTCCCTTTCCAGATAAAAAACACGTTGTCGGAGGGTGCATGCGCGATGGTGAGGTGGATAGCCGCTTAAGCTAAGAGCTCCCGCCCTCGCCGCACGAAGCACATAATTATAGGACACAATAAACATATTTTTGCGCCCCTAAGTGCCATACACCATCAGAGGAACACCCCAGGATGGCCCCGCAGCCGACAAAAAAGAAACAGACCGGCGACCTGAGAAGATATCTCAGCTGGACGGCAACGAAGGGGGCTGAGGCAGAGATGGCGCCGGGTTCTGCCGCGGGCTCCGAATCGGAGCATGATGACGAGGTGGAGGATACGGAGGGCCTGCTACCGGTCAGAAGATGCGACTTCGACCGGCTATACAATAGCATGAAGTCGCTCTTCCGAGCCGAAATCCAGGAACTGAGGAAGGAGGTCCAGGGCCTCGGGGAATGAACTGGAGCGTTGGAGGAAAGTATGGCGGCCACCACTACCACCACGAGGAAGGCCGAGAAACGGGCAAACCGCTTACAGGCCCAGATCACAGAGTTGGCGGACAGGCAAGAGGACTCCGAAAACAGAGACCGCAGGAGTAACCTCCGCATCAGAGGAATAACAGAAGACATCACAGAAATAAAGGACTTTGTCTCCCGCTGGCTGTCTGCTTTATTACCGGAGGTCCCGGTGGCAGCGGTCCATCGCCAACTGCCACCGCCCTCCGAAGTCGCCCAACAGCCAACGACCAGCCGCGAGATGTGATAGTGAGGATCTGAGGAGTGCCGATTAAAAACACGAGACGGCAGAACTGCAAAAGGCAAGGGGCCCAGGGGCCTGTAACTTCGAGGAGACCTCCCTCAATTATACCAAGACCTATCCCCCATTACCCTGGCCCGAGAAGGAACGTACATGCCGGTAACTAAATTGCTGCTCCGCGACCGGGCGATCAGGTAAGATGGACCTTCCCATTCGGAACTCCTGGTCCTGAAGAATGGGAGGCCCATCTCTATGAAGGAACCTGAAGATGCCCCGGAGTTCCTCCGAAAATTGGTATAGAGGAAGGCCCAGCACCGGCCTCCAGGAGGGCCCAGAGCCCCACAACGTAGTGGCAACAGGCCCCCAGTACCAAAAAGCATAAAGACCGGTCAGCGGAGGGAGGAGAAGACTGAATACGAAAGGTGGTGGCAGGTTCCTTTTTTTGTATGGTTTGAGCCACTGTTAAAGTTCTCATAAGGCCCCTTGAGGTTGTTATAAACTGAAAAAACAAGCCTTTCACCACCCTCTAATGATCCGGGGACTAATATACAACGTTAATGACACTACAAATAGCCGTATCACTTTACCGTATGCGGATCACCATGCTGCAAACTCCACGAACCCGGAAAACAGCCGTGACGACGCACAACCTGGAAGATGGCGCCCACGCGCGTGGGGCAGGTCCTCCATCACTCACGGATTGAAGAGGGTGAGACGATGGAAGAGCTGACAAGAGACATCCGCTTCCCCCGACGTCCGGCGCATAGAATGGCGGCAACCGGAAAGACATCACGGGAAATAGAGGAGCGGCCATTCTGGGAGAGGCAACTCACCCCCGGCCCACCAACCCAGCGTCCCGAAAATCAATCTGCGTTAAGCATACCTCTTCTTTTCATTCAAGTCACAGTAACATCTACATATTGATATCTCGATGCTCTTATACTAATTAACAAGCTCGCATCATAACTCAGGAGAGCTGAAGTGCGGATGTCCT